>JBBIGA010038332.1:0-13519 GCA_037576975.1 Alestes dentex
TAAATGGATTACACAGCGGTATTTTCCTGTTTCATATGTTAGGCTATCCCCTCAGCCGAAGTATTGGGGACCACAAGCGCAATAGTTAAACCGCTCTACACGGGTACGGCAGGCTAGCTGAATAACTTTAGGCATGATGTTGATTCTCTTGGCGTGGATGGTGCACAGGTTCGTGTCCGCGAACAGATCCACCAAGTAAGCCTCGCTGAACAGACCCACTAGGTTAAGCCTCGCTGGCTTCCTGTAGGGCCATGACGGCGGAGAATATGTAGCTTGTGGATAAGCAGCTCCGTTTATTTTTGGTAACGGCGGATCTATCTCAGAGCCACGGTGCCGGGCCTGTAATGGTGAGGTTTCTGCACGCCGCCGGTGGCCGGAGCGCTCTCGCGAGCAGTGGCCAGTTGCGTTCTGGACGCCTTAGCACCGGTGGATTTGCAGCCTTCGTGGCCAGTTGCGTTCTGGACGCCTTACCACCGGTGGGTTTGTGGGCTTTGCTTTGTTCTTGCCACGAGCAAAATAGTGAAAGTAATAGTAAAATATATAGACTAAACAATACTATGCATTGATCGGATGAATATTTACAGTAAATTATATATTTTTTAAAAAATGCCGAATTAAAACATGCCAGACGGAGCGGCGTCCCCGTAACCTAGCAACCAGTAAATAAAGAAATGGTTACGCAAAGACAGGGCTTTTAATTATCTTTAAGCAGACAAAACATCGTATGTTAACATACCCAGGTCTTTGCTGCTCTATGGTAAATCTACAGTAAATATATACTGTCTATTCAGGGAGATTTGGGCTTAACAGCCAATTGATAGAGAAAAACAAACAAGAATTTGCAGGATGTGATTGCTACATTCATGTAATTGTAAAAAGCATGACAATATATAGTACTCCAAAATATTCAGAATACTCACATTAAGTAACTTAATGGAATACGTTACAAAGTACATTTTGGTGCATGTATTCTGTAATCTGTAGTGGAATACATTTTAAAAGTAACCTTCCCAACACTGCCTCCTAGGATATCCCTGGATCCTCCGTTAATCTCCTGGACAAGAAATCGCATTTTTCAGTGGGGCACGACCTGTCAGGAGCTATGTCTCCAGGAGAAGGCTGAGACATGCTCTGGGGAGCCCGGGGCTCCCGATGTCGATGTAGAGGCAATTACCATCCCGTACTGTGACCTGGCATAGGTCTTCTGTAAAAAATGTGTCACCCTGTTACCTCCTCACTGGCCTTATGACCTGGCCATTGACCTCCTGCTGGGCACGGTACCACCTTGCGACCATTTATTTTCTCTTTCTGAAGAACAGCAGCATGCAGTGGAGGAGTATGCCATGGAGGGGCTTCGCCAGGGAACCATCAAGCCTTCTTCTTCTACTGCTATTCTTTTTCATAAAGAAAAAAGACGATGGCCTCCATCTGTGCATCGACTATTGGGGGCTCAATCGCATAATGGCGAAGAATAGGCATCTGCTTCCACTCACTAATACCGCCCTGAATGCCCTGTCTGGTGCTACAATTTTCTCAAAACTGGACCTACAGAGTGTCTGCAACTTGGTTCGCATCAGGGAGGGTGATGAGTGGAAGACTGCCTTCATAACACCCATGGGTCATTACGAGACCCTGGTGATACCGTTTGCAATTGCAATTGTCCTGCTGTGTTCCACCAGTTCATTAATGACGTTTTGTGGGACATGCTGGGCGGTTGGGCTTATGTCTACCTTGATGTTATCTTAATCTACTCCAGGACCTCGGAAGAACACATTCAGCATGTGAAGGCGGTTTTTCAGAGGTTGCTGGCCCAGCAATTGTACTGTACATTGGAAAAATGCGCTTTACACCAACACATTCCTGTGGTTTGTGATATCATCTAAAGGTGTGGCCATAGATCCCCAGAAGCTGAAAGCTGTGCGTAATTGGCACCTACCCAAGATGCTTAAGTAGCTCCAGTGCTTTCTGGGGTTTGCTAATTTCCATCGCCACTTTATCTGGGGCTTCAGTTCGGTTGCGGTGCCTCATAGTGCTCTCACTAAACCCACCCAGACTGGTTTTCATCTCACCGATGAAGCCATTCAAGCTTTCCATCAACTATGCCTACTCTTCACCACAGCTCCCATTCTCCTCCATCCAGACACCAGCAAGCCGTTTGTTGTGGAGGTGGAAGCCTCTGATGTGGGTGTAGGAGCTGTCCTCTCTCAGCAAGGTCTAGACTAAAAACTGCATCTGCATGAACTTTTAGCCATCAAGTGGGCCCTGAAAGAATGGCATCACTGGCTCCAGGACAGCGGTTAGCCATTTACTGTCTGGACAGACCATCAAAATTTCCTCACTATTCAGCAGGCTAAACAGTTGAACCCTCGGCAGGTGGAGTGGGCCCTGTTCTTTGAACAGTTTGATTGCCACCTTTCATTCTGATGCCTTGTATTGCCAACAATAAGCTGCAGAAATAATATTAGAGTATGTAGTTTGTTTGCATGGGTTCCCCAAAGACATAATCTCAGACACAGGGCCTCAATTCACTGCAAGATTCTGGAAGCCATCTCCCGTCTGATCGATTCATCTTACAACCTCTCCTCCGGATACCATCCGCAGACGAGCGGTCAGATGGAGTGAACCAACCAACAGCTGGAGCGCTTCCTGACATGCTTTGTAGCGGATCGACAGTGGACCCGCTACCTCATCTAGGCTGAGCTCTCACATAACCTCCACATCTCCAGCACTGGGCTCAGTCCGTTTGAGGTATGTCACAGTTTCCAACTTCTGATGTTTGCCCATCAAGAACCGGAGGTTGATGTACCATCAGTGCCATCCAGCGGGCTTATTCTTGATACATCACTCAGCATCACCACCGGCACCCCCCGGGACATTTGGTCCATGTAGGTGACAGGGTTTGGACTAACTATGGCCCATTATTTGTGATAATTATGTAGGTAGAGATAAACAGATAGATAGATGCATGCTAATGTGTCATTAGGGAACAGTTATTTCTGTTAATATTCTCTGGTATTCTCTTCAGAAAACAAATCTCATTTTTGTATAATTTAATATCTTTTTTTTCTGAACTAGTGTCCATGTTCTGGAAGAAAAAAGTTAAATCCTCTTTTTACAATGTGTGCCTTGTTATGTGAAACACCAGTCCATGTTAATGGGTTTTAGCTGTGTAGTAGTGGTTAATCAAACGCTAATGTTTGATTAACCAAACACTAATGTTTGATTAATCAAATGCTGACTGGAATCATTCCATGTGTGTTATTTCATAGTCTTTATGTTTTCACTGTTGCTTTAAAATGTAGGAAGCAGAGAAACACTAAAGCAATGAAACAGACAGCAATGTCCTAATGTTACTACATTAACAACTCTACAGGATTACAGTGTTTTCAATGTTCCAATGTTTAATGTGTCAAGTAGCCCGTCCTTGTATGTTTCATGCCACAGTAGCAATAAATGAAATGCTCTGTACTTAGAGCTTTATATCCACCTCGTGATACTCTATACACACACACAAAGATAGATAGAATTGTCTCTTTAGGCTAAAGAAATGCCGTAAGGCAGACACAATATGGCCACAATATGTAAAAAGACATGATGGACCTTACTGCGTGCTACTGAAGTGCTACAGGGGCTAGAGAATTGGGATGTGTGTTTATGTCTAGGTCAAACATACTGTCAGTATATGGTATTCCTGAGTATTCCAGAAAGGACACAGACAAAAACAACGTTGTAGTGTGGCTCTCTCACAACAGGCAGAATAATTTATTGTATTAGACTTGATTTGTCACACTGGTGAGTTGGTTAACTCAAGGACATAATTATCTTCACAATCAAAATACATTTAAAAAAGAATCCACTCGGCAGTTGCTGAATTCCATAAATAGTTTATGCAAAACCCAGTATTCTTTAATCAAATGTACTTGTGAATTAAGCAGTAAATTTACATAATTCATGAAATGGGACTACAATGCCTTGAGAGAGGAAATGGTGGTCATTCGTTTTAACAGGCTCCTGCCTGATTGCCATGGACACCAGAAAATCTGAGGGAAAGTGAAAGTAACCCAAAATATATTACCCACTGACATCCATTGTAAATATATTTAAAGTCAATGGGTTTTCCTTTTGCATTAAAGTGCAGGGAAAGTTTTTGCCTGTGGTAACTGACAGGATGATACAGATGTGGCAGATGGAGAATATGTTGAAAACTATACTTGCCATGTTACTTTGCAGTTGCTTAAAGCATGCTGGAAAAATATGTGAGGTGTTATGCAGTGATTTGAAATTGCAAACTAAAAGAAATAAAAACGTGACACGTTGTGATTATCCTCCAGTCCGAGCTTGTACATTATTATCTATAAATGTTGTGCTTAACTCATGGCAATATCACCCTAAGACACAAAAGTCCACTTAAGAATTGCTATGTAGTTACCAAAATCATGACTATTTTCTAGCCTCTCTTTATTTCTTTGGAATTAATCAGCCTGTATTTGTAACTGTGCCTTAAAGACAGATATAAATGACTTCTGTTCTGACTGGCTGTTATATACTGTGCTTTGTTCAAAAAGCAGTCTGGATTGAAGTACTCCTCATAACTTCAACCTGAATGGTCAGAGCTAAACTGCTGTAGGCTGACAAGGTAGAGATATGAAAATGCATGGTTTTTGTGACACCATGAAAACAGTGAATTCAAGCAGACTGTTTTGCAGCATATTTGGCCTCTTTCATTGCAAATTTCCCACTTGAGGGACTAATAATGGTTTATCTCATCTTATCCTAAACTTTGGGTCCCTGTAATGCAAAATGTAACATTATTCAAGTATTGTTGTTTACCTGCACCAAGACTTGTGCCAGTGTACACCCATTTAACATATGTGCAGATGATACAGAGAAGCATGATCTGTTTCTCTGCATCATTTGCTAGGTCTTTTCATCGATTCAGCGATGGTCAGGACTCCCAAAGGACTGCCACTGAGTAGGTATTATTTGGGTGATGTATCATTTTCACCACAGCAGTTACAGTGACATGATAGGCATCATCAAACTGAGGGAATTGTGGAGACTTGTAGAATCAGGCTAAGGCCTCCTGATGCTGTGGCCTAACATTTTACTAAGACACTTTATGCTGGTGTCCTGTCATTTGTCTGTACACATAGTGAAATACAGTGCTGTGAAAAAGTATTTGCCTTTCTGATTTCCCCTTTCTGATTTCTTATTTTTTTGCATGTTTGTCACACTTAAATGTTTCAGATTATCAAACTGATTTAAATATTAGACAAAGATGACCCAAGTACACACAAAATCCAGTTTTTAAGTGATTTTATTTATTAAGGAATAAAACTATCCAAACCTACATGGCCCTATGTGAAAAAGTAACCCCCCCCCCCTTGCAGAATCTTAAAGTAACTTTGGTTAATCACATTGTTTGGAAAACTGAGTGCAATTTCACTAGCCACACCCAGGCCTGATTACTGCCAGACCTGCTGAACCGTGAGTTCACTTAAAAAGTAGTTTAAAAGATCCCAGAAAAGGAAGACATCATGCCACGATCTAAAGAAATTCAGTTTGATAATCTGAAACATTTAAGTGTGACAAACATGCAAAAAAAAAAAGAAATCAGAAAGGGGGCAAGTGCTTTTTCCCAGCACTGTACATTTGCTGGTTTATCCATACAAGTGTCTGTATCCAATAATGTTCGCCAGTGTTCACAGTGTTACACTTTCTCGGATAGTGTAAGAGCTTTCCGAGAATGACCAGACACCACACAATCTCCCCTGCCCTATATACTACCAATCCAAAATCCTGCCCTATATTTGCAAATTACTCTCCACAATCCAGACCATTACTCAGTCCACTACTAGAGATGCAGTTTCAGTCAAAGCACAATTAATATGTTAACATGACCTAGTTAAAAACACAAACAGCAGGATGCAGGTTAGCCTCATAATATCTGCTAACACTCAACTGAAAATTATGTAAGTTTTACTATGCTGCTAATACTGAGTCTGAAATGGGCCATTATATGCATATTAATATATACAACATATTAGGGTGTTTTAAAAATTGCCTATTGCATGTTAGCAGCTGCATTAACAAAGCAAAGATTTGCCAGCATAAAATCCTCAGCTGAAAGAGGCCACTGTATTTAGGGATTACCACTGCCATGCAGGGGTGTACTTGGTCTGCAACAACGTTTAGGTAGGTAGTTCATGTCAAACAGGGGCAGACTGGGAAAAAAACGGTTTTGGGGTAGAACGGCCCACCACATACAATTACGCACACCACCCATCTTTATGCTCCCATGAATGTGTATACCAACAAAGTAAAGTGAAAGTGACCATTCTGTCATACGTGAACACACCACAGCACACAGTGTGAACAGCACGAAATTATTCCTCTTCATTTAATCCATTCACCAAATGAAGCAGCAGGCAGCCAGGAACACAGCGCCCAGGGAGCAGTGTGTGGTAGTGATGTGTCATGCGCAAAAGCATTGGCTCTTAGAGTAGTGAATCAGAAGAACTGAGTGAGAGCTGGCTCCCCACTTTATTTCCTCTCACTGCTTTCTGAATGTCAGCCTGAACTGAGGACATACTGTTTGATTACTGAGTTTGGTTCTGTTTCTGTTCTGTGGATTTGTTTGCAGTGTTAAAATTAAAAGTTTGATTAAAATATTTTAAAAAGTAAGAATGCCTGCTTTTGCAACAGAACAAATACACAAAATTAGGCAATTATAAGGCTTCTCATAAAAACTGTCATGGAACAGTCCCATCCGGACTGAGAAGGAGAGATGGCACAGGCGCAGACTTCCATGAGATGAGAATTTATTAAAGAAACTAAACATGAACAGAAACAGTATAAACAAAACAAAGGCATGTGGGCCAGATGAGATTAACAGAGAGAAGACACAATTAGAATTGAGGACAGAACATGAGTTGAATTGAGGAAAAGGACAGGTAAGGGTACATTAATGCTCCACACCACGTCTGGGGCCAAAGCACCATATATACACAATCTCAGGGCTAATTAGCCCTAAGTTAACAATTCCCAGCTGTGGGTGGAGGAAGTTCACAGTCCCACAGCGACCCCCAGCGGCCGCAGACCGGAATCATGACAAAAACAATAAATGCAAAACGGTTGATCAACACACAAAGCATTAATATTTGCCAAGTTAGGCTAAAATATGAGGCTACAGATGATAATAAACTAAGAGCCGTATGGGAGCTGAAAGAACAGGCTCTTCTTTGGGAGCCGTGCCACAAGAGCCGGCTCTCTGAAAAGAGCCAAACTTCCCATCACTAGTGTGTTCCCATCACTTTGCAAACAGCTAGTAATTTTGGCACATTTGGCAGCGTCTGTCTGAAATGGTCATTTGTTTTTCCCTCGCAGTTTCTCTGTGCCCCTTTATGTTTTCTCAATTCACCCCAATGTATTCTCTCCAAAGGCACAACTTACCGCGCAACTTGTGCCAAGAGACCACTTTTTTCAGAAAGCTATATTTCTTAAATGCTATATTTCAGATCCAAAGTGATTGTTCCCAGGGATATATGAAATATATGAAATATATGTACATATTTTAGTTGGAAGCATTACTGTCATGGCCTCGCTTTAAAGTCACTTTAAGTGAAAACTGGCACAACTCACCCCACTCTCCCCTATTGGTGCTTTTGCCCACCTTTATTTTTATGGGAAACAAATCTGGAAAACAGTTCCTGTGCTCACTATTCCCAATCTCATTGAACAATCTGGAGTTGGTTCCATGGTGGAATGAGTTAGTGGACATAAAATAAAAAGATGAGGAAGTAAAAGAAGATCATACTCTCAGACAACAGAGCTGTTTTGCAATGTACAATCCCTTGTAAAAGGAATACAATATGCAATGGGACTGCAGCACTCCATGTGGCAGCATAGAAACAAGAGGTTTTCAGAGTTGAAACTTTGTCTGCCTTGCACTCATACTGAGCTTTTACCCATCATGTTCTCATATATAACATTCTGTCATCCTAAAATATGTCTGACACATTCAGCACTATGCTATCTTTTCAGTGACAGACTTTTCACACTAGTCACTTGGTGTCTCAGTTTAAACTTTTCATTTTACCGAACTGTGAAACACTGTGAGCTGAACTGAGGAGGGGAGTCCAAAAGAAAGAACGTAAGACTCTAAGACTTAGGTTGGCACTGTGAAGGAACATCAGTCTTCTGCTATGGTTTTAGTTCAAGAACCTCAGACACTTCAGTTATTAACACCTTTCTCACTTCATTACTACACTTTCATTTTCTGTTTTGCTTGCCGGCAACCATTGTTCTGTGCCTCATGAGCATGCATTTGTGGGCAGGACTATGTACAGTTTGCATGATAAGCTGTAGCTGAGAATTAAATTCACTGTGATCTTGTCCTGAGTGTGTGTGTTACATAGATAAACTGTTGTCAGGCAGAAATGGAATAATGGAAACAGGCTGGAAACAAGCAAATTGAACTAACAGACAGAAATGAAATGATGTAATTTGGAAAATAATTATGCCATTTGTCTCCATTTTTCAAACAGATGAGTCAACATATACAGAATTCAGGACATAGAATGCAATTTGCTGCATGTTCACGGTAACGTATTTTTTGTTTTTTCTCTTTCTCTCTGTATTTGTGTGCCAAAATACACAGTAGAGAAAGTAGAGAAAAGTGCATTCTTGACTAAAAAGCTAAAGGCCAATATGTTTGTGTGTGTGTTTTAAACTTTCCTAAACTTTCCGCCCCACATTTAAAATGCCAAAAAGTCATATGTTTCCTTATGTGACTTTACCAAACCACTGAGAAAGCCTTGTTTCATGAAACAAGTGATACTGTGTTCAGATGTCCAGTGGTGTAGCTTGTAGGCCTGCTACTTGTCCCAAGCCCAACTGGGCCTGTCAAACTATAGAGTTTTAAGGCTAGATTTAGGTTTGTTTTCATTTGGGTTTCTTTCTCCTAACATTAACTGTGCTATGAATAGTTTGAGGAAGGGTGAATGTAACATGTACTACAACATTTCAAAACTTAATGCGAGAAGCAGTCCATATATTAAACCTGAATGTTATTTGACAATGTGTATACATTTTGTAGTTTTAACACAAAAAATCTAACCTTTGGATGAATTTTTGGTTCTGAATGTGAAGAACAGTTTTAAGAATAGGCTTAGGTTGGATCTCAGAGAACGTTTGTGTGAATACTGTCGTTAGCAAAAAGGGGGAAACACATAGCTGGATACAATACTTACATTCAACAAAAAAGCAAGCTCACTTAATAGCGACGGACTTGGCAGAACAAAACATGAGGAGACTCTCTCACAATGAAGGGACCCGTTCAACGCTGAAAAAGACCTCCATCCCACTGACCCCGCTGGTTACTCTAGGGAACAGGACATACACACACACAGCCCAGTCAAAACTCCACCGGACTGCTTTAGATGGGTTTCACCTTTTCTCACAGAAGAGACCACAGTTTTCGTCTAGCCTGCGTAACAGAGCTCCATGTAACAAGACCAGGATGCGAGGGAATGCATGCGGGTGACCACACGCCGACTTCTGGATCGGCTGGGCCTTTAAAGGAAAGACATGAACATGAGGACCAATCACAAGAGACAAACACTAATCACTGAATAAACAAACAACACAAGACACCTGGGTCCTGTACTATGACGCATTTTTGCTGGCTTATCAGGGTAAATTTGAGAGTAACTTGATCACGTGAGATATAATTTCATGAGTAACCCATTCTACGAAAGGTGATTGGATTTAACCCGAGGTATGTTGTCATGGCAATTTACGGAGCATCTGCTCTGACCGGGATATGTTCTTGCTTAAGCTGCGGTTTAGCATAAGCCCGCCCTCCACAAGCACCGCCCCTCCTCAAGCACCGCCCCTTCTCCGCAGCTAATTGCGTGCCTGGAAGATCAGGGACATCAGTGCCCAAATTGTGAGGGGTTCTCTCAGCAGGGTGAGGGTTTTTAGAGACCAGCAAATTCTTTATTGCAATTTTTACTAAATTGTTTTATTTTTATCTTTATTGAAAAACAGTTTATTTACACAGGCGAAGTGAGGCTTAAACTGAACACAATTTCCCAAATGATTTCCAAGGGTAATTGGATTGCACACCTATTAGGGCACTCCTGGGAGAGCATGAGGGCGATTATGTGAATTGTAAATCAATGATGTCCTACATTAAGTTCACCTTGACATGTGATCACAGGTCATGCCAACAGGAGGGGCAGAATTGAAATTACTTTTGGAATCTTGAAGGCTCGTTTTCTGTGCCTGAAGGGGCTACGTGTGAAGCCAGAGAGGGCCTGTCAGGAGGTGTCAACATGTATGGTTCTACACAACCAAGTAGGCTTCCCAGTGCTATTGCATATGAAATGTTATTGTTAACACAGGATTACATACTGAGTAACTCCCAGTAATTGCACTTTAATTTAATTAAAAGGCCCACTCCTGAGATGTGACACATCTATGTACCTCTATATTTATTCAGAGTGTTCTATTAATTTTCAGACACCATTTAAATAGTCTAATAAATAATACTCAACATGAGACAAAGCACATGTACTTACACATTTCCTTAGTCAGCAATACCTTGCCAACAAGCCTGCGTGCCTTTGTTGGCTGCTGAGGTGTTGGACTTGCACTGAAGCACTGATTTGTGCTCGTCATAGCCTCGAATGATGGTCATACATTCTTCCTCTGTGAAGTACGGTGATTGCACCGTGATTCGAAACTGTGACTTGCGCTGTTGAATGCAACAATTAGTCAAACGCGAGTTCGCAATTTAACCTCGAGTTAAATCAGTTAGTTAACTGTGCTTCATTTAACTAAGTCTAACTTAACTCGATGGTCAATTGCGAACTCGCACTTGACTAATTGAGGTTGTCCCAGGTGGCGTTAATCGGTACTACGAAGCCCAATAATATGTTGATTAGTTGAGTCAAGAGTGAACTCATCACGGTCTGTGCGGGGTGCGCAAGTCACCATATTGAATCACGGTGCAATCACTGTACCTCACAGAGGAAGAATGTATGATCATCATGCAAGGCTACGAGGAGCCCAAATCAGTGCTGCAGTGCAAGTCCAACACCACAGCAGCCAACAAAGGCATGCAGGCTTGTTGGCAACGTATTGCTGACTGAGTAAATGCGTAAGTAAATGTGCATTGTTTTATGTTCTTAGTTGAGTATTATACATTACTGTTTAAGTGTTGTTTGAAAATTAATAAAACACTTTAAATAAATGTAGAGGTATATAGATGTGTCACATTTCAGAAGTGGACCTTTTAATTAATTTAATACCCCTAAAGTGCGATTACTGGGAGGTTATTTCAGACGCAATCGCAGTGGGAAGCATACTTGGCTGCAAATAAAGATGTAATACAGAAACATAATTTCAAGTTGTAGGCTCATGTATGAATAGTTAATGCATTAATATGTCTACTCAGTATGAAGGATGTAGTGTGTCTAGGCTCCAGTTAATAGCTTGTTTGTATGTTTTACAGTCAAGAAGAAAAAGGTTGGAGTGAAGGCGACAGGTGGAGGGCCTCCTGAAGCCTTTATGCCTGCAGAGGCCAACAATAGAGGGAGGGGTAGCCCATTATGGAAGGGGAGGGAGGCCTGTTATGGAGGGGTAGAGGGAGGTGTCCAGTCGGACCCAGGTGGCAGGAATGTCCACCCTTTATCTGCAGGTTAATATCACAATCACTCTGTACAGTGTGTACATTTGTGCAATGTGGGTGATGAAACACTGACTACTGATTCTCCTTTTTTGCCTATGTTGGCTGGAGCAGACTATGTGCACAGTCTGTACAAGCACATGCTTGAGCTGGACTGTGATAAAAACTAAACTTCTAAAGCTTGTTATAAAATCTAAAGCTTGAAATTGAGAAGCTCGAGCATGAAAAGAAGGTATTATCAAACATTCACCAGTCTTTCATTAATATGTGTGTGCATTACTGAATTTTCACTTTCCATTTGTAGGAATGGGAGCAAATAAATTAAGACATTACAAAGCTTCAATGTGTTCATAGTCTGTATCTTTTTTAGTTAAGTGAAAAACTGCAGTGTGATGGCCTCTCTCACAGGACGCCCTGTGGGGTGATCGAGGGTCAAAGGGTCAGCAAAATCGGGGACACAGGTCTCAGGACTGACGTCTTTTCCCTTCTGATGGTGGCGATGTTGTGTAGAATGACATATGCTGACACCACCTGACATTCCCTCTCTGGCTTCACATGTCAAAACGTGCCTTCAAGATTCCAAAAGTCTTCGATCCTGCCCCTCGTGTTGGCATGAGCTGGTGATCACGTCATCTAAGAATTGAAGGTCATTAGCTCATTTTGCTATTGTAACATCAAAGTCATGTTCCTATAAGACAATCCCGAATAAACGTTGTGCCACACTGTTAAACAAGGACATCATTTACATCTGGGTAGACCAGCAGCCTGTGTGGGTGAGAAAACGACTGAAAACTTGTCAGACAAAATGGGGAGAAATGTGAGATGCCCTTTAGGTAGTACATTAATGTTACAACCAATACAGATTAAGGATGAGGCAAACAAAATACTAATCATCATATTCAGGATACATTTCACTGTGTGTTGTACTTGTATTGCATGTGACAAATAAAGAATCTTGAATCATCACCATATGTGGATCCAGTAAGTAGAGAGAAAGTAAACTTAATGTAGGACATCATGTAGTCCATAGCCCATATATCAGATCAATTAACACATGATGAAAGATATCTCTATGTTGCTTTCAGCTGCACATATAATTGCCCTCATGCTCTCCCAGGGGTCCCCCTATAAGGATGTATGTGAAATTCAACTGCCCTCGGAAATCATGTGAGGAAATTGTGTTCAGTTTAAGCCTCACTTTGCCCGTTCAAATAGAATATTTTACAGTAAAAATAAAACAATTAAATAAAAATTACAATAAATGTTCTGGCGGTCTCTAAAACCCTCGCCCTGCAAAGAGAGCCAATCACAATTCAGGCGCCGAGGTGCCTCAGATCTTCCAGGCACACCATTGGCTGCCGAGAAGTGGTGTGTGGAGGGGCAGGGCTTATGGGGTGCCGCCTTGCACTGAACCAAGACTTAAGGAAGAACATATTTTGGTCGGAGCAGGATTGAGACGATGCATAAGTTTCCATGGTAACATACCTCCGGTCGAACCTATTCACCTGTCGTAGTACGGGTTAGTCATGAAGTTATGCCTCACATGACCAAGTTACTCTCGAACTTAGTGTGACAAGCCAGTAATTGTGCTTTGTGGTACAGGACCCAGGCCCCTGGAAGCATGAGGTAATCATTAGAGTTGAGCCGGATACTCGGCTGAACTCAGGTTCGCGGGTTTTTTCCGTTAACGTTTAGAGTTTCTTCAGCTTCAGGTTTGTTTTTTACTTTGGTTTGTAGTACTTACTTATTGACCAGTAGAGTTTTGGTAAACGTGGGGTTTGTTCAGACGTGGTGCTTGGTAGAATGCGACTCGCGTCTCTGCCTGTC
>JBBIGA010038342.1:0-13518 GCA_037576975.1 Alestes dentex
AACGCGTTCCATTTGAAGTCTATACTCTAGAGAAGGTGCGTATGGAAACTGCCATCAACATGGATGAAGGGGTGTGTGTGTGTGTGTGTGTGTGTGTGTGTGTGTGTGTGTGTGTGTGAGTGACTGAGAGAGTGTGTGAGAAAGAGAGAGTGTGTGTATGTGTGTTTCACACATCAGGCCCTTGATAGCCTCCCAGGGACATTGGAGAACCACATTCATGCATGAATGTGTGTGCGTATGTGTGTGTGTGTGTGTGTGTGTGTGTGTGTGTGTGTGTGTTTGTGTGTCAGAGAGCATGTCTTCGGGATATAAACAAAAGGGTACTTTACACCTCTGGAGTGTTTGACTGAGCACCTGTGTCCCCCTCTCTCTCTTTCTCTTTCCCCTCTTTCTTTGTTTATTTAACTCTCTCTCTCTCTCCCCCACGTTTTCTTTGTTTCTATGTCTCCCTTTCTCCCCTCTCTCTCTCTCTCTCTCTTCTGGAGCTGTCAGGAGCCTAATTAACCCCTCAGACACGAATAGCAATCATTTGAAGGACGTACATGCTCTGAATATTTAACACACACACATGCGCACATGCACAAACACATACACACACTGGCACTTAGTGGCAAGCAAATTACACCTCTAATCCTGTTTCCGCTGGGCATTGTGTGTGAGTGTTTGTGTGTGTGTGTGTGTGTGTGTGTGTGTGTGTGTCTGTGGATACCCTCTGCCTGTGATATTAGCATTAATTTCCCTCTTTTCTGTCCATCTTCATTTGCTTTAATCTCTGATGACTTTCTTATCGCTCACTCCATGTCGCTCTTACTCTGCTTTGTCTTACCACTCACACACACACACACACACACACACACACACACACACACACGCACATGCATGCTTCAGTTTGTTGCATTCATATTTTATTAGCATATCACTAAAGAATCAGTCTATACGGCAAAGTATACCAGTAAAAGCCTGAATATCGGCCTGTACTTTCAAGACTGTGATATTAGTTCTTTGGCTGAAACACACTGCATAAAACGGATCAGAGCAGTGACTGAATAATTCATAGTGCCCTGATAATGCTAATAATATCATTTATCATTGTTAAGTATCATTATTAAGTTTTCATTAGACTTTTGTAGACTTAATTTAACCACTTCACTACATTTTATACATACGAAGCTCTATTCCAACTTTTAGTATACTCCATGTTTTATAGTTTTCATAGTAATTACTGAAAAATTCTCATTAGCTATTTCTGTGAATATATGAATAATTCAGAGTGAATTCGTAGTATTTCAGTGTCATCCCTAGTACTTTATTAATAATAGTATTAGGTCATGCATAAATAATAGTAATAATTCACCGTAGTTCATGAATAACTCCTAGTAGTTACAGAATAATTCATAGTAGTTCATTAATCACTTCTAGTAGTTAGTAAATAATTTACAGTAGTTATTGAATACTTTATAGTACCTATTGAACCGCTCATAGTAGCTACTGAATAATTTCTAATAGTTAATTTAGGATTCATAGTATTCATTAATTCATTAATTAATTCATTTGAATTAATTAATCATTCCTAGTCATTAATAATTCCTAGGCATTACCGAATAAACCCTAGTAGTTCATTAGTAATTCATAGTAGGTAATAAATAATTTCTTGTAGTTTTTGAATTATTTATAGCACCTACTGAGTCATTCATAGTAGCTACTAAACAATTCCTAACAGCCCATTAATTATTCACAGTAGTTCATTCATTATTCATCGTAGTTACTTAATAAAGTATAGTACTTGCTGAGGAATTCATAGTAGTTGCTGAATAATTCATAATAGTTGCAAAATAATTCCTAGTACATTTCTAATCATAGTACATTATACCTAATAGTTTATTTATAATTCCTAGTAGTTCATTAATAATTCATAGTAGCTAATAAATTCAGGAATTTATTGTAAACATCAAATAATTCCTAGTACTTAATCATTTATTGTACTTACTGAATAAGTCATAGTAGTCCACTCATAATTCCTAGTAGTTACAAAATAATTCATGGTGGTGGCTGAAGAGTTGATAGCAGTTATTGAGTAATACATCCTAATCTACTGTAGACTGAATTAGCAAACACTTTTAATTCTGTTAAAAACAGGCTGTTTGTTTCCTGTACTGAATGGACAGAACGTTTTGAATATTTCTCAGTGTTTACTTACTATATTGCTTTCTATCTAAAAAAAGATAGGAAAATTCAGTTTTCTATTGCATATGCCCTCGAACTTGCAAACTGCACCAATTGTGGAAGGGGCTACTAGTTAACTTACAAACATTATCTATAAAAAAAAAAATTGAAAGTTTGTTTGTGTTGCATACATGTGGGAAAGAAAAGCCGGCTCAGCTGCAGCCAGACGTATTTTATAAATGCAATGCTGGTGCCCAACAGCAACCTGGGCCTGAATCCTACCAGCCCACTGGCAATTCTCCCGCTTACGTTCTTCGGCATTGATGGCTCCTAGGCAGAATGATGTGCTTCGAAGTTCCCCTGCGGCTCTAACGGGAACTCGGCACTCTTCGAGACTTTTTTTATGCCTTTTGGCCCCGAAACGGCTGACAAAGACCAGCACAATGACACCTTGGGGGAACGAGACAAGACATGCGTGTACGTGTGTGTGTGTGTGTGTGTGTGTGTGTGTGTGTGTGTGAGTGGTGTGAGTGTTGTGTGTTTGAGGGCCTTTTAAAAGGTTCTCAGTCAATTTTGCTTCAGTAAATTGAAAACAGGATCAATGCAGCGGAATTGAATCCCACTGTGCATTCTCATAGGTTTCTTGAGTGGTTGGTGAAGTGAGAGAGAGAGAGAAAGAGAGAAAAAGCAGGACTGCGAGGGTATAGTGTGCATGAAGGTATGTGTGGACCACATATACAGCGTCAATCACTTGGAAGACGTCTTTTTTTTTTTTAAATAAAAGCAAAGGGAAGAGAGAAGCGGCTGAAAAAGAGTGAAAAGAAATGACAACAGCTTTCACTATCTTTTGAAATCTCTTGTAAATGACAGTTAGAGATGACAAAGTGATTTCAGATGACAGCTAGCACCAATACAAAGACAGATTGGCACCAGAACTGGCCCTTAAATACAGTATTGTGTCACCAATAGATATTACCAAGACCTCGGGGGATTATTTCCCATTTTCATGGTGAAAAGGTCTTTTTAAAAAGCCCCTAAAATGCTATAGGGGTCAAAATACCAGTTCAGATGCTTCCTAATCTAACCTTTGCATTGATAGCCTATAAAGACGAGCAGTGTAAAAACAGTTGTAACAGTGTAACAAAAAATGCTGAAGTTGGCTCCTTGAGCTGAATAGCTAAAGCAGCTTTCAGTTTTCCCCCACTGTCATTGTGAAGGCATAATTCACACTCAGGGACTTACTTCAGGGATGACAGTGACCGGACCATTGGCTTCCAGGTGAGCTGGCTTAAATAGAGGGGAAGCCTAATGGGGGCCATAGCCCTTCTAGTCCACCAGGTACTGGATGCCATCCTGCCAGAACCGAGGGTCTCAGAGCTTACAGGCTGTAGGAGCAGTGTGTGGGGACAGTATCTTGCTCAAGGGTACTGCAGTGGTGCCCTGGGCAGTCCTGGGATTCAAACCCACAGCCTTCTGATTGCAGGGACAGATCCCTAACCCCTAGGCCACCAGCTGCACCAGGACTCTATTGTATTTTTATTACAGTTAATGATGGAGAATGCAACTGTGGTAATCCTAAAATTTGGTGCTGGGAGTGTGTTAACACCAGCAGTGGGCTGTGTTTATAATGATTATGGGTGGATTTTAATGTGCATGGGAAGGGTTACATGCACATTAAATGGACCGTGAAAGGTTGGTCAAGGGACAAACAGGGAGCTGAAGAGATACAACTAGGAACTATGAAGAAAAGCTGCCTGCCGAATCTAAAAGAGCAGACAACGCATGTTTTTGAAATCAACAGATATAACAAACTGATTTCGAGCCTTTTCTACCACCTGAGTATTCTCCTTGTGGAGGGGCAACCTGTTCTCCAGTGCCCCTCCCCTCTGCAGTAAATGCAAAGTCCCCTTTGTTGTTGTTTCAGCTGCTCCTCCACTGACAGACAGGAAGCTCCTAGCTGCATGACCAGCCATGGAGGCAGATGATGCGGCAGCAAAACGGGCTTGTTTGGCCAGACAAGTGAAGTGAGTAGGGGAGCCATGGTGTTTCTTCTTGTGGAGGTGGTGGTCCAATGCGGTGGCAAGATGAATCACTTCATCCAGACTCATCCCGGCATGCGAGTTGGATCTGAATGTCTAGGTGTAGGCTCCTATGTTACACACTCACCAGCGCCAGCTCATTCCCACCACAGTCTGCTGCTAGGATTCAAAAAGGAGATAGAATAGTCACTTACTGAGCAGGCGCCCCGATGAGGGAGATGACTGCTGCTCGCCTGCCCCTGGTCCAGGTGGTCAAAAGCCATCTGGAAGTGGTACATGAACATGATGTAAGACATTGTTTCCAGGCCCCTGCCCCTCTAGATGGCTGCCGCCCAGTCCGACATCCTTTCCATGAGCTGTGGGATCACCACTGAGATCCACCGGATGTCAAACAGCCACGGGAGCTCCTCAAAGGAGAGCTCACAAACTAAGGCAAAGTTGCAAAACCCAGATGGATCTCCAACATACCATTTGGGCAGTGAAGCATGCTGTGGAGACGGTGTAGCAGTAAAGGGTGGTGTGGGCTGAGGGGACAGGCACTGGCAGTTAAGGAGCTGGCTGTGTTTGGACACAGGCTAGAAGCTCGCCCATGACATGGCCCAACTGGTCTAGACACTGATTGTGTTCTGCGAGCGGTTGCTGGATGGATGGACCCGCTCTGGACGGCAGGGGATATCCAGTTGCATCAGGGTTAAAGTTCCAGTCATCTGTCAGGGATTGCATGTGGAAAGGAACAAGCAGGGACACATGTGCTGTAATACAGACTGTTTGTTTGGAAAAAAGGGTGGAGAAGGAAAAAACCCTTAAAGTGTTCAGCCCACGCTCACATACATGTCCACTGAGCCAACACTACCAACTGAGGGTGAGTCCAAATGCAAAGTAGAAGTTGGTGATGAGGTGGCATGGGAGCTGTAACAGACAATTCTAATAATAAGCATGAGCCTAAAGACAAGTGGGAAAAAAACCCCAGAAAAATCAAGACAGTGAAGTATAACTCACACTCACAGCTTACTTCAAGGACAACAGTGATTGGACAGCTGACCTCCACGCTGAGCTGGCCTAAACTGAGGGGAAAACTAATGGGGCGCATGAGAGCAAAGTCAACAGGGTATTAACAAAAACAAGGAGTACTTAAACAGAATTAGACAGCAAATGGACCTACTGTACATGTAACATGGGTGCCATCAAAGCATAAGGGCGTATTAAAAGAAGGTGATGTAAAACAAAAACAAACTGGGCATCTCGCAAGCCCAGCGGTTCCAAGAGCAGGTGGGGTGTGTCACAATGTAAAATGTCAAATACTGTTTTGTTTTTTGTTGCATTTGAAACCTTATAACTTCAGATATACAGTCCCAGAAGCAACATTCTGTTTAGAGTCAACAGGACAGCCAGCCCATGATGTGCATAGGTTTTCATCAGTTCAATTTGATTTAATTCAATTCAATTTTATTTATAAATCGCTTTTGACAACCAATGTTATCACAAAGCAGCTTTACAGAATCCAGGTGTGAGCCCCTAGTGAGCAAGCCAAAGGTGACAGAGTTGAGGAAAAACTCCCTGACGCTGGAGGAAGAAACCCCAGGAGGAACCACGACTCAAAAGGGGAACTCATCCTCCTCTGTTTGGCCCGGAGAGAGAGAAAGAGTCTCTATTGGGAAAACTAACAATAGAAGGCCTTAGTGTACAGATTAATCACTGTTGACAGATGGGCCATCTATGGCTAGCAGAGTTGGTACAGTTAAGAGTCAGTAGAGGTAGTTTTTGTTGGAAGAGTAGCTTGAGAATCTCCAGTCCACAGCAAAAGGAATAAGAATCTCCACCAGAAATTTGAACACCAGTTGCCTTTGAATGGGGGAGGAGCACGTGGGGAGTTGAAAGCAGCTGAACCAGTCGAGGACACTTGGACAAGAGGCCCCAGCGATTGCAGATCCAGGATGCGGTGGTAACCTGGGGCCCCAGTGGTGATCAGTCTGGCTAGACAAGTGTGCAGTGGTTCCCCTCAGAGAAAACAGAGAACAGAGTTAGCTATGCTTACGTTTACAGGGTATAGTTTATAACTGTGAGCAGACTCATACCTCGCTATAGCAGCCTAGCTAGAAAGGGCGGAGCTGAGGGGTATCATAGACATGAGAGCACCCTGAGACACTGGTGACCCCCACACTGAATTCTCTGTGCCCACCGCCTCGTACCTCTATACCCTTCATCTAAACAGAAACTAAACAAGTAGGTTTTCAGCCTTGACTTAAAAACTGAGACTGTGTCTTGAGTCTTCGGAATAGTTGGTGGGTTTTAGATGAAGAAGCTCATCCCCCTGCTGTAGCTTTCGTAATTCTGGAGACAAGTAAATAGCCAGCACCTTGAGATCGTGGAGTGAGCATGGAGGTTCATAGCATGAATCAATACAAAATTTATTGAATGCCAGTGAAGTCTTGATAATATTGGGCTAATGTGGTTGAATTCCTGGTTCCAGTGGGGACTCTAGCTGCCACATTCTGGACTAGCTGAAGCTTATTTAGATTCTTGTTGGAGCAGCCTGACAGCAAGCTGTTACAATAATCGAGTCTGGAGGTAATAAAGGCTTGGACTAATGGTTCTGCATCATGGAGAGATTTCTTAACTTAGCAATATTTTGTAGATGGGGAAAAGCTATTATTGTAACAGTACTTATATGTGCATCGAATAAAAGATCGGGATCCATAGTGACACCAAGATTTTTTATAGCTGTCATTGGAGAAGCTGAGGAGCCAGCAAGATCAAGCATTTGGCCAGATAAATTGTTTCTAGAAGAAGGATGTTTAAAATGTTTTAAATGTTTTATCTGTGTTGAGCGAGAGAAAGTTATGTGACATCCTGTCTTTTATATCTTCAACACAGTCCTCTAAGTCAAATGGTATAAAAATCTAAATTTAACAGCCCTTCTTGGGATCGTTATGTTAGGTTGAGTACTCAGTACTGTGTGATGCTGGAGAATCAGGTATTGGTACCAAAAGTGGTAATGATACATACCTAATTCTTGTTTTTTTCTGGGGTTTTTTTGTACAGTATTTTTACATCTTACATGTTACTGATGTTGCACTTTAGCTAAGTGCATTTTTCCCATTCTTTTAATGTTCATTCCAAACTTTCTAGCTGTAATGTACTTCTCCAAACATAAAGGAGGTGGATTTGCATTGATAGAACCCTGTGTGTTTTGAAATAAAATAAGAACTGATGAATGGTCAGCAATAAAGACATAGAAATTAAATATGTATGAGAATGAATGAAGGGGACTGAAGCAGCAGGAGACCACAAAATACACTTTTGAGGTGAAGCTTTATTCATTTATTCATGACAGGCTTGCTGAGCAGCTTCTGTCAAGTCAGTGACAGTGTGAAGGCAGTCATGGTTGGTGGAGGAGACTCTCTGCTGACCAAACAGGAAGATTTCAAGGGAATTAAAACTGCTGTTGATCTAGTTTACTGGAATTTTAGACTTAACCTTTTAAACCTCAAGGACTTTCTTACTTTCACTACATCATGACAATGTATATGAGGACTGCGGTGTTTCAGTTTCAGTGGATGTTTTTGAGCTGCTGTGAGCTGCTGATACTGAGTTTAAATGTTTTACACCAATATGAATTGTACTGCTTGTTCTCTTAGCTATGATGTTTCCAGTGTAGACATCCTAAAGTTATGACTTCATCTAATTGTGTTCATCTACAGCACTAGTGGAGAACTATGTTTCTTGACGGAGTGTAAATGAGCTTGATCGTTCTTTTGATCTTTTAGCACCTATCCATCTATCTGTTGCTTTTGAAATGGATCTTTCTTTTCATTACATCTGACCATCGTCTTTAGGAATGGACATACAGCATCCTGTCCATCAGGCTGTGTTTGTCACTCTCTGTGCCATTCTTCTCTGTCGTTAAGCTCAGTTGACGTTTGCTTTCATTTAGTTGCTGTTGCTTTAACGACTCAATAACCTGTTCTAATGCAATTACTTGCTACGCGTGTTTTAATGAAGATCAGAGTCGCACAGAAGGCTAGAGGCAAAGGTCAATGGCCTGCCACACATCTAATGAGAAAACTGAGGTCAGCTGAGTATGAGTGAAAGTGTATGTGTGTGTGTGTGTGTGTGTGTGTGTGTGAGATATTGTAATGGAATGGCATTTTGCAGAGTGACAGGGTTACAGTTGTCATTATCCAATCTCCTTCCTTTGACCTTTCTTCTGTGAGTGATTTGTTTATGCCTTTCTTCCAGGATGCACTGCTGCGGCTGGCTTCCATCATTGACGCCAGCAATCTGCGGGGGGCCATTAAAGAGACCCTTGAGGCCCTGCTGCCCAAAGTGGTGGGTACAGTAAAACATAAACACTCGGTATTGTATTGCTATACTGGTGAGACCAATACTGGAATAAAACTTTAATCATAATATCTTAATATCTTAAAAAGTATGGTGTGTGTGTGTGTGTGTGTGTGTGTGTGCACACGTGCATGCGTACATGTGCATGTGTGAGGGAGAGAGAGAAAGAGAGAGAGAGGTGGGGGGGGAGTACGTGAGAATGTGAGAAGAGAATGTGAAGGAGAGAGAACGAGGGAGAGAATGTGAAAAGGAGAGTGAGTTGAGAGAGTGAAAAAAAGGTGTTTGAGAGAGAGAAGATGAGAGAGAAACAGAATGAAAAAATAAAGAGTGAGAGTAAGAAAATACAAAGTGAAAGGTAGAGTGAGTGTGTGAGGGAGGGTAGAAAAGAGAAAGTGAGACAGAGAATGAGAGGTAGAGAGAAAAAAGAAAGTGAAAGAGTAAATTGAAAGAATGATGAGAGTAAATGAAAGTTAGAAAGAGAGTAAGTAGAGAGTGATAAAGAGTAAATAAGTTCTCAGGAGTAGATTTGTTGATCTACAGACACACACACACACACACACACACACACACACACACAGTGATGTCACATTCGAGTAAAGTGATATTCTTTTCCTAACTCACATACACTCACACACACACACACACACACACACACACACACACACACACACACACACACACACATACACAGGTCTACTCTCGCTCTCTTTTTTAGCTGAGTGTCCAGGCAACCTCCTTGACCTTGAGCGTGTGAACCCTTGACTGGTGAAATGGTGTGTTTATGGTTTGTGTGTCTCCATGTTCCTCATGTTTCCTCGACGTTTTGGGACGGCTGGACATCCCCAAAGCATCACACACTCATGTTTTTATCATCCTGGGGACCAAGGGGCACAAGGGTCAAGATGTGACTGCACCAACTACAGTGGAGCTACGGCAATTAAGGAGAATGTAAAGTGGATTCTCATAACAAACCATTAAACGGGACAACATCCCTTCTCTTCAGACCAACAGTTTAACAGAGTGCACACAATGTTAACTGGTTTAAAGTGTGTGTCGCCAGTATTTTGAAGGATTTACTGTAAAAAAAAAAAAAAAAAACTAAACTAAAATAATGTGAAGTGAGTTATTTCCCTGATGCCGTCCAGCCCAGGTTACCACTGAGTGCTGTTATAAGGTCACAGAACTGGCAGCAGAGAAAGAGACGAGCAGACAGAGGGAGATGTGTGTGTGTGTGTGTGTGTGTGTGTTCTGAGAAATGTAGACGACTCCTTCCTGACATTTTTGACAAATTAAAAGGACCAACCCAATTTGCTCTGTGCCTCAAAATCCTTGCCAGAGAGAGAGAGAGAGAGCAATAAAGAGACGAGGAGGGAGAGACAGTGCGCGAGAGAGAGTTGTCATGGTAACCAGTCCAAATGGCTGCAAAAAACAACAGCTCGTGAAGTAAAACCAACTTTTATGGTATTTCACGTGGAGAAATGTGATGTATGATGTACTCGAGTGATCTTGCAATTCAGAAAACAATGCAGTTTCAGAAGAAATGAGAGTTTAACGCCAACTGTGACCGAAATACAAGCAGCGCAGCCTCGGGGCCCCGGCAATTAAAACAGCACGAGTGGACACAACTGTACCGCTCCAGCCCAATACTGATAACAAAGTAACGACTGGCTCACAGCTGTGACACACACAGCCAACCGGTAACACAGGGAGAACGAACTGAAGATGGAAACAGTGTACCCCAGTGCTTCTAATGGACACTCGCTAGACTGAAAAGCTTCAGCTCCACAGAAAACCCTACAATACCACAACAGGAGCTCATGCCGAAACTCGCTAGCAGCATCAAACCACTGAAAGAATGGCTGCCCTTTCTGAAACAGGAATTTAAAGATTTTATAGAGAGGACTTTGTCCTGCCTCCAACAGAAAAACAACAACAGCCAGCCAGCGGGAGAACTCTTCTCTCTCTTACAGCGGCAGAGAGATCTGAGAGCTGCGGCAGGCCATGAGACCGCTTGAGGTGGACAACCAGTATCTGAAGTTAGCTTTATGGAGAGTGACAGAGGAGCTCACAACAATCACACAACTTGCCCAAATACTGCACCACAATCAGGCCTGGAGCTTTTACCAACCAATGAGAGACTCACTTAACACCCCTCACACCCTCTAACCCCCCATCATCTCTGAATTCACCCTCTTACTCTTACCAACCCCTCCTCTACACCTACAGCAACCCTTGATCTCACTAAAACCCTTCTCATCCCAAAACCCATACACCAAAGACACTGACTTCCACAGCACTGATAAACCTTCCCATAGCACGCACACACCTCTCCCCATGCAGGAGAAACACCAAATGGTCTTTATGAGTGACTCTAATAGGAAATACATGGATGTGAAGCATCTTTTCTCTGACAAAAAAATAATCAAAACTCCAACCATTTCAAAATCCATTATCAAATATGGACTGTGAAAGAGTCCAGCAAATTGTCATTTATACTGGAACAAATACCTGAAGCACTCAAACATACACCTGCGACAGCCAGCAGGAAGTTTCCCACAGCTATAATTACAAACTCCACCTTATTACCAAGACCCCAACATAGCATTAACTCAGGCATCTACAGACTGTGCAGCAATTTTAAATGTACAATTAGTGCCTCAGACAGATTCTGCTCATGCCTGTAAGATTGACTCCACTTAAACCAAAAAGGAGTTAAAGTGTTTGCCAAAAGCATAAAACTCTTACACAGCAACAGACCTACATTCTACAACACACAGTGTAAAACAGCAACACAAATCAACCAGGACCTTCAGCGTAGAACACCCAGAGAACCCAGAGGAGTGTTTAAAGTCTGTACATCCAATGCACTACACACCCCTCACTACCAGCTTCTTCAAATTCAGGACAGACGGCCGCCACAGCCACACTTCATCTGTGTTTAATTGATTTTTTTTAAATGCTTTGAAATAAACTTCATACAGATACATTATACTACATTACTGCTACTTATTATTAGAAAAACAGTGATCATATTTTCTTATTAACTGGGTTGTAGATCTAATAATGAAATACCTGTAATTATCTACCAGTGGCTTCCTTCTCAGTTAGTTTTGGAATATTCAAGGGTTATTCATTCTAATCAGCATTTGGCTTAAAATGATCAAATCCTTATCTTGTAAATAGTGTAAATAATAGATATATTCTACAAGAAACATGGCTATGCTTGTGTGGTATAAAAGACAACACAGATTATTACACACACACATATATATATATATATGTGACAAAGATATGACAAAGATATCTATTTACATGCAATTTTAATAAAATTCTCTAAATTCCCCTTGGAAGACATATCCGAAAACCTTCCGAAAGAAATAAACCGTTTCCAAAATGAAGGTCACATTTTGTTCTGCAGAGCTATAAAAGCTAGATCTTGCAGAGAGTAAGATTTCATTGAGTCACAGGAAATCATTCAAATAACAAAACAAATCCTTTACTACCACACAGATATAACCACTCGGAGACGAAGCCATCATAGGGTCCTCAAAAAGAATGAAAAACATGTTCTTCAGTAGTGTTCTAAAAACGTCCAATTTCTTTGTAATTAAAGAGAAAGAAATCAAATGTTTTTATACTACGGTTTGAGGTTCAAGGTTACCTTATTGTCATCAGCAGCTGTGTACATGTACATGGAGAGAGTTTCTACATGGACCATGGTGCAACATGTGGCAACATACAACATGCAACAGTTACAACAGACAACAGTAAATAGACAGGAAGTGTGGACATTATGTGAACCTTCTGGAGTGATGAGTATTGCACTATAGGTATGATCACTGGACACTGGAGTACCAGGGATGTACCAGGGATGACAGGACACTACAATAAATAGACAATAAATAGGCAATGTAGCAGTTTAACAGCAAAGTGAGTGGGATGTGAATGAAAATATTGCACACGAGCATATGATGATGCGTTGGACTCATATTCTTATTGCACATGACAGTCAGCAGCATAGAAAAATCACAATGAGTAAGTGTAGAATTATAACAATGACAGGTCACTGGGGTGCCTATATTGGCAGTATCTGCTGAAGATGTAGTGCTACTATAGTGTTGCTATATGCAACAGACAATTAGGTGCTGCTAGCTCTTACAGTACAAGACCTACAACAAGTAATAGAGGATTACTGTTAGAATTGGGCATTAGACATCATCAACAAAAAGATCATGAGTTTCCAAAAGGGATTGAACCACAGCACATTATGGAATACAGTTACCTAGGACTCCAATCAGTGCATCTAGCAGCTCGGAGTATAAATGCATTGGTAGAAAAAAAACCAAAAAGAGTTTATTACACTTTTAAAAGACCGTTAAAACCATTCAACCCGCCTGTGGGTTATGAAATTCATACTTCCATATGACAGTGGAGTAAGGGGATCAGTAACATATTTAAAAACTACACAAATCCCATGGAAAAGCTTAGAATTTTGAAGTCCTTGAAGTCCACAAACCACATAACTAATCTGACGTGCAAAGCAGAGCTGCGTAAGTTTATTATTAAAAAAAAAAAAAAAAAAACGTTACAAGTGTTGAGAGCCTCAAAAAGAGCCTCTATTCTCACTTATCCCAGACACATCCGGAATCGTTCCATCACACAGGGTACCACAGTCCCTGCACACACCCAGAAACAGACCTCCTCAGACACATCAAAAGAAACACCACCTTCAGTACACACTCCATTACACCCTCGTTCACACAGCTCAACACCTTTGACAGAACACACCATCAACAATACATCAATCACTGGATCAGTGACAACTTCCCCATAATTATATTAGAATGCTACAGATTTCTGAACAGAGAATGTACACTCACTGAGGGAATGATATTTCCCAAACCACACACACACACACACACACACACACACACACACACACACACACACACACACACACACACACACACACACA
>JBBIGA010038380.1:0-10636 GCA_037576975.1 Alestes dentex
ACAAACTACATTTTGGTGCATGTATTCTGTAATCTGTAGTGGAATACATTTTAAAAGTAACCTTCCCAACACTGCCAATACTATGTGTTACTCCCTCAAGCAAGAGCCTGGAAAGTTATGTCCTTTTGCCATTTTCACAACTTTCTGTTGAAAATAAATAGAGGCAAAATTGAGAAACACATAACAGAGAGATGTGCTGTAAATGTGAAGTACACAATTTCAGCTTGATGTTGAAAGCAGCACTGAGACAAAGTAAAACAAGAGCAGCACTAATTTTAATGTCTAACAAACAATGAAATAGAAAATGGAAACAAACTGGAAAAAGGTGCACTTGTACCCCATCTGCAGAAAATTAGTGCAGAAAACTTTTATTCACCAATAAAAGTCAAAATTCACCAATAAAAGTATTCATCAATATTCATCAAAATTCACCAATAAAAGTCCTTACAATGTTTCATCAGTCTGTAGGTCAGAGCTCAGAGTAATTTCCTAGGTTGGTTCTCAAAAAGAATCTGGAACAGCCACAGATAACACAAACAGTTTGGATAAGCTCTGCCAAATGCAGTACAGTCCATTATGTGAAAGAAATCAAATGAAATGATCAGAATTTGACTTCTTCTGCTGATAGTCTTAATGAAAGATGTTTTTATCTGAATCAGTTCATGGGTTTTGTCTCCCTCTTAATCTGAGAGGGAGGCAGCCTTGCTGTTCTGGTCATTTGGATGTTGCAAAAAAATCTGAATACTGATGTGGCTTTAGAGAAGCGTCCTGCTGGGTGAATGGCTACTGCTAGTGAGTGACCAAGTGTATTTTTTGCAGCTGTGAGTGACTGAGATATAGTTCCTCTATTGAGTTGTTTTTCCCAAAAGACAAGAGTGCAGCTCAGGGTTTTCTATTTGCTGATGCTTCTGAGCTTCCTGAACATGCAGGTTAGATGAACTACGTATGAAGGAAAAATGATCTCCTACTGGAAGTGATTTTTTTTTTTTTGCATCAATGCATCTTTTATTGTTTGAGTGAAGGGTTTTTTTGGCCAGAAAATGTTTTATGTTTGGTGTGACTGCTTTATTGCACTCATGGTGATTTAAAGAATAAGTGAAGCTCCACCCACACTATGAGAACTGATGCGGTTTCTCTCCAGTATGAATACACTGGTGTTTTTGGAGACCATTCAGTTGCCGAAACCTTTTCCCACAGTCAGAGCAGTGATACGTTTTTTCTCTGGTATGGATGCGCTGGTGGGTTCTCAGATTACACTGGTCAGTAAATCTTCTCCCACAGACTGAACACTCCATGCGGTTTCTCTCCAGTGTGGATGCGCTGATGTGCTTTAACATTACATCTGTCAGTAAAACACTTCCTGCACTCTGAGCAGTGATATGGTCTCTCTCCAGTGTGGACATGTTGATGAAGCTGCATATGATTCAGTGTGGTAAAACTTTTTCCACACTTTGAGCAGTTATATGTTTTTTCTCCAGTGTGGATGTGCTGGTGTTGCTGGAGATTACCTTTCTCTCTGAAACTCTTCCCACTCTGAACACATACGTTTTTTTCTCCAGTATGAACACGTTGGTGTCTTTGGAGACCACTTTGTACTGTGAAACTCTTCCCACACTCTGAGCAATGATACAGTCTCTCTCCCATGTGAATCCGCCGATGTGTTCTGAGATGACTTAGTTTATTAAAGCTCTTTCCACATTTTCTCTCCAGTGTGGATTCATTGGTGGGCTTTGAGAGAACCCTGCTGAGTAAAACGGCTCCCACACTCCAAACACTGATACGGTTACTCTCCTGGGGGTGGTGGTAGCTCAGTGGGTAGGATACTTGCCTCTGGACCAAGAGGTCAGTATCCTACATTCAGCATACCACCACTGGGTTCCTGAGCAAGACCCTTAACCCCAAGTTGCTCAAGGGAGACTGTCCCCAGCAGTTAGGGAATGGAAGTTGCTTTGGATAAAAGCGTCTGCTAAATGCCGTAAACGTAAATGTAAAATGTAAATGTGTGGATCCACTAACTGCTCACCACCACCAACTAATCACCACCTCTAACTAATCTCCATTACTAACTGGTCACCACCACTAACTGATCACTACCACTAACTGATCACCACCACTAACTAATCACACCACTAACTGATCACCACCACTAACTGATCACCATCACTAACTGATCACCACCACCAACTGATCACCGCCACCAACTAATCACCACCACTAACTAACCACCACCACCACTAACTGATCTCTACCACTAACTGATCACTGCCACTAACTGATCACCACCTCTAACTAATCACCACCAACATCTAATCACCACCTCTTACTAATCACTACCAACAGCTAATCACCACCACTAACTGATCACCAGCAACTAATCATCACCACATCTAACTGATCACCACCAACAACTAATCACCACCATGAACTAATAACCACCTCTAACTAATCACCACCTCTAACTAATCACCAACAACAACTAATCACCACCACTAACTGATCATTGCCACCAACTAATCACCACCTCTAACTAATCACTGCCAACTAATCATCACAACCTCTAACTAATCACCACCAACTAATCACCACATCTAACTGATCACCACCAATAACTGATCACCACCACTAACTGAATCACTAACTGTTCTCCATCACTAACCACCACCACTAACTGATCACCACCACTAACTGATCATCACTGACTGTTCACCATCAGTAACTAATCACCACCACTAACTGATCACTGCCACCAACTAATCACCACCACTAACTGATCACCACCACTAACTGATCACCACCACCAACTGATCACCACCACCAACTAATCGTCACCACTAACTGATCACCATCACTAACTGTTCACCATCACTAACCACCACCACTAGCTGATCACCACCACTAACTGATCATCTCTAACAGTTCACCATCACCAACTAATCACCACCACTGACTGATCACCACCACTGTCTGATCACTGCCACCAACTAATCACCACCACTAACTGATCACCACCACTAACTGATCATCACTAACTGTTCACGATCACTAACCACCACCACTAACTGATCACCACCGTTAACTGATCATCACTAACTGTGCACCATCACTCACTAATCACCACCACTAACTGATCACACCACTAACTGATCATCACTAACTAATCACCACCACTAACTGATCACTGCCACCAACTAATCACCACCACTAACTGATCGCCACCACTAACTGTTCACCGTCACGAACTGATCACCACCACTAACTGATCACCACCACTAACTGATCCCCGCCACCAACTAATCACCATCACTTACTGATCATCACCACTAACTGATCATCACTAACTGATCACCACCACTAACTGATCACCACCACTAACTGATCACCACTAACTGATCATCACTAACTGCTCACAATCACTAACTGATCATCACTAACTGTTCACCATCACTAACTAATCCCCCCCCCTCTCTCTCTCTCACACACCGCCCTCTCTCTCTCACACACTCCTCTCTTGTTCTGTCTCTGGTCTCACACACACACACACACACACCTCTCAAACACGCAGTGTTTCACCTGTCCTGCTGTTCTGTGCTCAGCTCAGGGCAGGGTCTGGGGTTCTGAGGGTCTGTAAGAGAGAAAGAGAGAGGTGTAGTTGCTGCTGATCCCGGAGCAGTGCGCTCTCGGCGCTGATGTCAGACCAGCCCGTACTGCTCTTTAAACACTGACCCCAGACCAGCCCTGCGGCCCGGCCTTCTCTCCCTCACTGGCAGGGAAGAACCACAGTCACAGACATAGCGCCCCCACCTGGACAGCAATCTGCCGGTTCCCACCTGTATTCAGACAACCCCACCTGTATTCAGACAACCCTCTAATATTCAGACAGCCTCAACCGTATTCGGACAACCTCATCCGTATTCACACTGGTTCTGTATTTGCTCCTGTCGCTGGGCGTTCAGTCTTGAGTTTGTTTTGGGGATCTTTTTATTTTGAAGGGGTGATGGTTTTTGTGTTTACGAGTAGTCAGCTGGTGTTGATTAGAGTCAAGTGTTTGTGGTGGGATTAGTGTTTGAAGTATTTAAGTTAATTAGTGACAGACCTGGTTTGTCAGTCAACCATCATCCTGACTCTAGTTGAATGTTTTCCGTTCTCCTTTTGTGTTAAAGCTTGTTCTGGCCATTGTGCCTTTTGTTTTGAGTTTTGAAAATAGAGAGAGAGAATGGAAGTCTGCAAGTGCGCCTGTTATCTGTGCCTGGAGAAGGAGGGGAGACATGACGTTCACACTGAAGTGAGGAAGTTTTCTGTTGCTGTTGTCAACTCAGACAGTCACATCAGAGAGCGGTTTTCAATCTCAGGTTTAATTCTGAGAAAAATGCATGTGGTCAGATATTATCAAATATTAGTTCTTGCTTTTAGTGCATTACTGTGGAGTTAAAAATCCAGAGGATCCTGAGTTTGTTCTGCTTGGACTGCTCAATGTCTTGACCAGTGACGCCACCATGAGGCCAGAATATAAAGATCAATTTTCCTGGACGTGCTTCAGATGTTTGGAACGTGAACGATATTAAACTGTTTCTGTCTCCAGGACCGAGTGAACGAGAATCTTCAGAAACAGGAAGTGAAGGCTGAGCAGGTCAGAAGAACTGACACAGAAAGACCTGGAGCTCAGAGGGTTTCTGGAGGTTCTTCCGCCATGTGTGGAGTTAAGGAGGAAGTCAGAGGTTTTCCCACAGTTTCTGCAGAACTGAAAGATCCATCTGAAGGCTACTGGTCTTTAATAAACCGTCCAAATAAAAACAGCTGAGGGACAAAAAAATGGAACCTACACACCTGTCTGATTTGTTATTGATCTGTGTGTGTGGGGGGCGTGATTAAGGGCTGTGAGTAACTTGGCCATTTGGTTTTCCCATGGTGATCATTCTCGTGTTCAGGTGTCATAAAACAACTTTACATAGTCCAGGTGTGAGCCCCTAGTGAGCCAAAGGCAACAGTGTCGAGGAAAAATTCCCTGAGCTGGAGGAAAAACCTCGGGAGGAACCAAGACTAAAAAGGGGAACCCACCCTTTGGTCGACCCAGAGAAAAACTGGAAAAACTAACAAAAGAAGTGTACAAACTTAGTCACCACTGGACAGACTGACCATCTGCGGCTAACTGAAATGGCACAGTTAAGAGTCAAAGGAAGTACATTTGATAAGTCTTGATAATACTGGGCTATGGTGGTCAAATTTCCTGGTTCTAGTGAGGATTCTTGCTGCCGCATTCTGGACTACTTGAAGCTTATTTAGGTTCTTGTTGGAACAGCCAGACAGGAGGCTGTTACAATCATCGGGTCTAGAAGTAAGAAAGGCATGGACTAATTTTTCTAATAGTCCAGAATTCCCGCATGGAACATATGGGTTTACCGTTACATTTTCTTTCAGGGTAATGTATTAAGCTGAGTTTAAAATGAAATTAAAGTGTTTTTGGAGCATATTTGGGGGCATATTTATGGTTTACACTATAAAAATAGAGATTTTTACACAACAAAAATAGGCACATCACAAATTTGCGGTTTTTCACAGTTCACAGGTCCTCTTGGAACGTAACCCCTGCAAATTTCAGAGGTTTACTGTACCTTGCTGTAGATTTTAGAGTCAGACGTCCGGTTCCATTAACCTCCACTGTGAACAGTTCTGACTCAGTGACTTTAAACTAAACACACTCTGAACACTCTGTTCACATTAAACAGTGAAAACTGTTTTTATTAACCTGAATCTATATAGTCGCCAACTATACACACACTAATAACTGAAGTGAATGGGCAGGGGCTTTCTTTGTGTGTGTGTGGGGGGGAAGTGTGAGTGCAGAGTAAACAGAAATGCTGTAAACACTAACCCAACCCAAACTTTAAACCGGTTCAGAGCAGAGCGGTCACTCTGGTTAATGGTCTTTCAGCTGGAAGGGTGGAGTCTGTCGGGGTGATTTCCTGCTTATGTTCTATTAAAACGATGATCAAGTACCTCCTGATCAAGTTCCTCAGAGCTGCAGCAGAAGAACGGTGAGTTCATTTGTTCCTTCATTCAGCTTCTCTTTTCTTTATCGCATACCTTCAAACATACACATCTCCAAACACACCTTCAAACACACCCACACACACGCACCTTAAAAACACATACACCTTCAAACACACACATTCAAACGCACACCTCCAAACACTCAGCTTTAAACACACACACACACACACACACACACACACGCTCTTCACACAGCTTCAAACACGCTCTCCTTCAAATACACACACCTCATTTCAAACACACACACCTTCAAATACACACAACTTCAAACACACACACATCCAAATACACACACCTTCAAACACCCACACCCTCAATCAGACACACTCAACACACACACACAGCTTCTAACACTCACACCCTCAAATACACACACACTAAACTACACAAACCTCCAAATACACAGACCTTCACTCCCACCTTCAAACACACACACCTGGATTGTTCAGATCAATGTTCCACATGTTCCTGCATTTCTGTTTAGTGTAAGAATGCTCAGCAGCACCTGAGTGAAACATCTGTCTTATCTATTTCCATCCTGTTTTACAAATGAATAAACTTTAATAATAATCATAATTGGTTTTGTGAGAGTTGGCAGCTGGTGAGGACGGTGAGGACAGTGAGGACGGTGTGGAAGGTGAAGACGGTGTGGACAATCAGGATGGTGAGGTCTGGACTGGAGGTCGTGTTCAGCTGTGCTCTGGTTGCTGGTCAGTTTTATTTTTTAGTAGAAACAAAACCTAAACTCTAAAGTTTCAAAAACACCTGAAACTTCAAATACTTTTAGCTGTTTGATAAACAGACAAATTGTTTACCGCTGGAATTCTGTTCTGAAAAACATTTTTCTTGTGATATCTTGGTCCATCAGTACTTACCATCGTTTACCTTGAGCTTTCACAGGCTCTGTCTGATTGTGTATGGATACCATGAAAGGGAAAGAAACCAGTACTACTTTTTCCATGTTGTTCTGGTGCTGTAAAGAGTGCAAAAGAACAGCTTCAGTAAAATACTGTGTGTGTGTGTGTGTGTGTGTGTGTACTCTTACAGTATAATGGTTGTAGTTCTAGATTCACAGCAAACGATTCTGCATCTCAAACTGAACTGCAGCGACTCTGAGGGAAATTTTTGTTGGCAGGAGTTTTGCTTTTTCTGTTCACATCTCAGATGACATGTTTCCATCAGGCTCTACATTCATTCACATTTATTTAAGTTTTTATCAATTTCTCATTTATTCTCCCTTTTTTTAATTTATTAATGCAGTTGTCCGGTGTGACTTCAGCATCCAGATGCCAACACATGTAGAGACCTATAATGGTTCTTGTGCCCTGATTCCATGCGACTTCAAGATTCCTGAAAGTCAGGAGAAGAATCTGGTGTTTCCAGCAGCAGCTGTCTGGAGGAACGGGTCGCGCTGGTTTACCGGCAGCACCGACGTTTTCAACTCATCTCGCAAAGTCAATGAACTATACGGGGAGATTATAGGAGATCTCCTCCAGAAGAACTGCACCTCTGTCCTCTACAACCTCACCACCAGATACTCCGGCCCCTACTACTTCCGATTGGAGACGGGATTCAAATTCACCTTCGACACTCCAGTTCAGATCCAAGTCGTAGGTTCGCTGAAGTCATATTTACATGTCTTCCTTGGAATTTTACCCATTGATCTGGAAAACTGAGCTTTAATTTGACTTTAGCCCTAATTATGACCACCAATCCTCAGTAAACATTTATTTGAATCTATAAACTGAGAAGAGGTGAGAAAAGGTGAGCTTTGCGCAGTTTGTACATTAGCAGGGGTGACACCAGAGCCCGGTCTCACGAGTTTTTGTGAAGCCATCATGATATACAATGCAATCAAAAGACTGCGATCACGCTTTAGGGCTTTTTTTCTTGCTTGGACAACGCTTCACTTTTTCATGCTAGGACAACGCTTCACAACCCTATGTATTTTAAAGCTCACTGCGTAACATTGCTGGTATCATCGCTAACTGGTGGGGGGGATAGTAGGAGAGAAATAATGAGTTGATTCCTTATCGTTTTTGTTTGCAAAGCGGTTGAAACAGGTTGAAATGCCGTGAGACGGGGAAAGTTCCTAACCCTAACCTTAATCCTAACCCTAATCCTAACCCTAACAGTCACCAGTTAGTGCTGATACTGGCGGTGTTACGCAGTGCGCATTAAAATACATCGGGTAGTGAAGCGTTGTCCTAGCACGAAAAAAGCCTTAAATCGTGATCGCAGCACATATTTTGATTACATTGTATATTGTCAGGGGCGTCAGAGGCATTTTTAATGTGTGCACAGAAAAACAGTAGAAACAGCAGCTGTCAGTTTAGATCTACTCACATCCACAGAGATCCACTCAGATCCTAGGGATGCGAGCTAATCAGTAGATTACAGTGAATGTATTTGCTCACAGCAGAAAAAGTCTCTGTAAAACACCCACAAGACCAAAAGTGCCACAGACTTTAAGCTTATACCTCTCTCCTTGTGAACCAGATGCTCCCTCAAAGCCCCTGCTGTCCCACCAGAGTGTGTCTGTAAATGAGGACACAGAGGTGGAGCTCACCTGTACAGCTCCGCTACCCTGCCCCCAGCAGCCCCCCAGACTCACTTGGAAGCCCCCGCTGGGTAACAGCACAGAGACGAAGCACAAAAATGCCAATGGCACGTTCACACTGACCTCCGTGCTGAGGTTTGTCTCCTCGCACGCCCATCATGGAGAGAGAGTAAGCTGCACTATGGACTATGGTGTGCAGAGTCCAGAGGGTCTGGGTGTCTCTGGAGGGTCCACTGCCATCACCGTCTTGTGTAAGAGCTTCAGGGTTCTTACTCTTTTCTGCTTCTGGTGTTCTGGAACTGCTGATATTTTAAAAATGTTTTTTACTCCATTTCTACCAACAGGAAATAGGTTCCACAACTTTTTTCCATTAAAGATTCTTTAAATCTTGGTTTCCAACAGTTTTGAGTGGAACCGGTGTAATTGTAAGGTTGCATCATCAGCCAAGTATCCTGCACCACGGAATTAACCAGTAATACCTAAACATGACAGATTGACAGCATTAATTCAGTTATTAAAACTCAGGAGATGATCAGTATCAATATAAATATTTATTATCTGTTCTCTGCTGGAGTTTTCTGCTGCCTCTTGATTAAACAACACAACCGCTGATGATGTTGCAGATCTTTTGGTTCAAGCTTGGAATCAACATCTGAATCATTTAAATTTTACTGCATGGTTCAGTGTTCAGTGTGTACCAGAATGGAACCCGTTTGAATTTATAAATGTAAATAAATGTATAATAATCACTGTAACATTATTATTTAAGCACCCTCTTAACAACAACTTTCTTTGTTTTGCCCAATTCTTCTGCCCAGTTTAGTTAGGTTCAGTTCCTCTCATTAGATTGGTCTCCCCCAATCACATGATGTTCCAAGTTGAGAGGGTGAAGGTGAGCATGTTCTTCCCCCAGGACACATGAAGCTCCGCCACATATTCTCAAACAACCGCAAATGCAAAGGACAGATCAACACAATTAAAGGACAATCGAATATAGCAAAATTCGAAATCATAATTCTAGTACACCAGTGATGGGGGAGATTGAGGACCATCCCACCCACCCAGAGAGAGAGAGAGGACAGTTATACAGAATGATGGGGGAGAGGGAGAACCACCCTACCCGCCCAGAGAGAGAGAGGATTAGAAACATTAAAAGAATGTCAATGTGTCTGAATTCTTTGTGTTTACCACCTGACGCTTCTCTGTTTCTCTCTTTCTGTTCTTTTGACTTCTGTTTTCCTCTCAGATGCTCCAAAAACACAGATTACTGTGACCCCCTCAGGCCCACTGTATGAGGGTTCTGACATCACTGTAACCTGCTTTGCGGATGCAAACCCGGCAGTGACACAGATCCGCTGGTTCAGAGAGTGGCAGGGAAACGTCAGTGAGGAGAACCGAACAGAAACAAACCTGACTTTTCAGATGAGCCAAGAGAAAGCAGGTCTGTATTACTGTGAGGCACAGAATGTCTACGGAAAACAGAACTCCTCCAAAGTCGTCCTGGAAATAAAAGGTATCAACGATTCAGCATCATTTGAAAAGAGACTTTTCACTTTTCTAGTTTGCTAACAGCTAACTTGGTAGAAAAAAAAAACTACATTTTAAAAAATCACTGAATAACTGAATGACAAGAAGAAAACAAATGCTGCAACATGCCGGGTTGTCCGGTTTGAAATGTTAGTTTGACCTTTACCTCCTACTGTCCCTACCATTAACCCTAACATTAAACCATTCCCATAATTCTAATCTAACCTTAACCCTAATCAAACCCTAACCCTGAGGAGAAACTAGCAACATTGGCTACTTCTACAAACCTAAATTATAAATATCCGAGAGATGTAATGAATTTGTTTATTTAATTGAGAACAAAATACATAATATGACAAGCCATCAGTGTGTCTATAATGACCAAAGAGCCCATGTTCCTTGCACTATCACAGTTAATTAACTGGACTCCTTAAAAAGGCAGTCTAACAACTTCAGGTGATTCAAAATGCTGCTGCCAGAGTTTTCACCTGGACTGAAGAA
>JBBIGA010038419.1:0-12500 GCA_037576975.1 Alestes dentex
GTGTGTGTGTGTGTGTGTGTGTGTGTGTGTGTGTGCGTGTGTGTGTGTGTTTGTGTGTGTGTGTGTGTGTGTGTGTGCATGTGTGTGCGTGTGTGTGAATGTGTGTGAACGTGTGTTTGTATATTACCTTAGTAAGTGCTGCTATTCTCTGCGCAAGCTCAGCCTCCACCTCTGGCAGTGTCTCTGCTTTTCTTATGGTCTGTTGCAGCTTCTGCTCAGCTAACTCCAGCCTTTCCTGCAGCTGCCTGTTCTTCTCCTCCATCTGAGACACACACGCACACACACATTCACTTTAATGTCACTAAAGCAGTTAACCTGACCCTTTAAGCCAGTCATAATAGTTTATGCTGAAGCCCAGATGCTCGTCTGCTGTTACTATGATTCCAATACTAAAACCTTCCCATTAAAACACAAATTTTAAATGATAAATTCATTATGAAACATTATGAGTCCAGGAGGTCTTCTTCTATTGCTCCAGTGACCCTTACACGCCCACTGTAGATTCTTTTGATGGTAGACTGGGGTTAGTAAGGTCTTCTCCAATAGCCCATCTGTTGGTTCTGACCAAACAAGACAACCGGAAAGTCTTTCCTGCTCTCATGAATCAATGGGCCTTGTGTGCCCTGTTACTGGTTTGTGGTTTGACTCTCCCTGGACCACTGTCAGTAGGTATTCACCACTGCTAACTGGAAGCACCCTCAAGCCTCATCATTTTGGAGAATATCTGACCCAGTTTTCTGGCAGTAATGATTTGGCCATTGTCAAAGTTGCATCCAGCGATCAACAGTTTACTTACTGCCTAATATAACTCAGACATGCACAGTTGTAGTGAGGTAATCAATGTTATTTGCTTCATCTGTGAGAGGCCATAATATTTTGGCAGTGATGAAAACTGGAAACTGTGGAATTGTGGAACTATAGTTTTTTTTTTAGGATTTGAAAAGATCCTTTTGCATTTCTGCATGTCCAAAATTACACTATATTTCCTTCTGCTACAAAGTAACCCCTTTTGAAGACTGAATGGTGCTGTTCTTCTTTGAAAAAACAAAAAGAAAAAAAAAGAAAATCACAAAGTAAGAACTATTTTGTTGGTCATGTACTAGCTCCTCTGCGGAAAACAACCATAAGCCTACACAGAATTCAGGACTTTAAATGTGTAGATTAGAAGAAAAATCTGTTTGTCCATATAATAAACTGCATACACTTATTTTTAAGTAAACTTAATTTGTTTTTCCTCAAATTTTTTTCTGGCTGCACCAGTGTGTCAAAATGGAAAATATGCCATAATGGAGAGGAAGCACAGAGAAGTGTCATGGTGACATTGTTCAATTAAATCTCTCATCCCTAAACCAAGAAATGAGATTTCTTCATGGGTAAGCAGAAAATATGCTGTAAATACGCTGCCAGTGAATGTCACTTTAACCATAACATCAGATGGAAAAGGTCAAAACATCTCGTTTTCAGAGAAGAGACCATTTGCTAATTATCAGCAAAAGTAAAAGCTGTTCGAAGTTCTACGCTCAAGAACCTATCTGACCAAATGTCAAATAAAAAATGGATGGGAGACTACATTCCTTAGAGCACAGGAGATTTTATGTATGTTTCTTTCCTTCAGAGGATAAACTGATAGGCCTTTCCATATCTTTACAAAATGCCTGCAGTCTACTACAGCCTCAGGGCTCAAAACAACCATGATTCAAATCCTAACCAACAAACTATGTCAATTTTATACGCTAGATTGATGAATACAGTAACCCCCCAGTTTTATGCAGACTAGGAGTCACGGATTCAGTCACCCGCTGATTTTTTTTTTGGAGAAGCGAACTCATAGCTTTACATGGAAATCCCCACAATAACGCGGAAACTGCAAATATCCTCTGCCTTTTTTGCTTTTTTTTGTGGCAATAAATGTGTTTTTTCTGGATGTTTTCACACAAGGGGACTCAGGGCAGAAAACAGTTCACCGCACCACGTGTCCCAATACTTTTGTCCCGCGACCCTCCGAGTTGCATATCTCGGCGGGGAAAGCACCCAGACACAGATCTCCAGGAGACCTTTCCAACGAGCCCTCATTTGTATTTTTAGCCTGAGTAGATCAGGTTTTTTTCTCCGAAAACCGTTCACCTCGCTGCGGTGTCCCAATACTTTTGTCCCTCAACCTTCTGAGTTGCACAGCTCGGTAGGGAATTTAAATTAAAAGAGGCGAATACGGGTTTACCTTTACATTTTCTTTAAGGGTAATGCATTAAACTTTAAGTTTAAAATGACATTAAAGTGTTCTGGGAGCATATTTGGGCACATTTAGGGTTTACACTATAAAAATAGGCATTTTTAGGCTTTTTTTTACCAAAACACAACAACGCAGTTTTTCACTATACGCGGGTGCTCTTGGAATGTAACCCCCATGAAAATTGGGTGATTACTGTATATATTATTCGGTTGATAGCTTCACAGAATCTCAAAAAAATGACAGACAGACTTGTTCTAAGGACAACAAGGTATTTTAGTGGGATTTCACATTTTGACATTTGAAACTAAATGTAAGGTGGGATTAGAGAGTTTAATGGTATGGATTACAGGCTTGGAACCAAAGTCTTTCAATGCAGTAAAAGGGCAAAATACATTTACAAGGCAAAAGGTATACAGGTCAGCAGCAAAAATAATACAAAAGTAATGAAATATTATTGAATGTATGTTGAACACTTTGAACGTCATCCTATACTCATTTATCAGTGGTCAGTTTCTGGCCACAGAACACTGCTGGATATTTTTGGCTGGGGAACTATTCTAAGTCCAGTAGTGACACTGAGGGCTTTAAAAACTCAACCAGCACAGCTATGTAGATACAAGGTAAGTGTCCCTAATGAAATGACTTGTCATATACTTGTCTAAGTTGTTTGATTATTTATATCAGTGCAATTTGCTGTTCAATGCAGTTATGTAAATCCCAAGAAAATTTTGGAGACAGTAAAGTATATCATATTGTTTCATATCTTATCTTTAACATTAACATGACCACTATTCGACCAACTGCTTGTGGGAGTGTTTAGTTTGGCTTTATTAGTCTGGTGCTGTTGTTATCTAAATTAGGAAGATACCAGTTTATCCAACAACTGGAATAACTTAAAGGGTTGCTTGTGACCGAATATTTAGGAATTACACTTCATGTGACCTGCAATCAGGTGTGTGAAAATTTCACAATGTCAAGTCGGCCTTAGAAATGTAAAAGTGCTGAACAAGCAACTGGGGCATTAAAATAATTTTACATTGTTACTGTGATATGAAAGTAGTCCTATGATTAGGCTGAAGTTCTAGAGGACTGACCTGTCTTAGGAAAGCCTCCTTATTGGCCAGTTCATTCTCAAGTTTGTCGCTGATGTCGTGGAGTGAGGTGGACTCTCGCTGGGCACTGAGGTAACGTTTCTCCAGAGTCACAATTCGCTCTTCCATGTCCTCCTTCTGACACATGGCCTACACAAACACATCAACATTATGTTCTTCATTATTATTATTATTATTATTATTATTATTATTATTATTATTATTATTATTATCATCATCATCATCATCATCATCATCAACATCATCATAATCATTACCATCATCGTCATTATCATTATCACTATGATCATCATCATCTTTATTGTCATTACCATCATCCAATCCAATCCATCATCATCATCATCCAATACCATGTCCCAATCCAATCCAAACAAATATTCTACTGAATTGGGTATCTGTTTTGATTCTTTGTTCCCTGTCTTTTGTACTCTATTTATAGCAGTATTGTACAGCTGATGAAAATGGGTATTCTCCTCCAGCCACAGCAGTTAATAGAGATTTAAATGTCTTCAGTTTGTAGTAAATTTTACAGTAAAATCTGCAATGTCAATGTTTCCACTAAGATCGCCATATCTGGCCTAAACAATGGCATATAAAACAAGAGAATGCAGGCAAAAAATGCACTATGCACACACTAAAAGTGGTTTTACCACGGTATTAATTAGCAGCCTAGCATATCATAAAAACACAAGCAGAACAGCGAACAATTCACAGCACAAATTCTTGTAACATGTATGTCAAGCAGTAAGAACAGGAACAAGCACCAGCCAGGGAGAACAATGAATAGAACACATACAGGTGCAAGGTTGGGAACAAACACAGCAGCTGATGAAAACATTTCAACTACATTTACTTCTGTGCTTCACTGAAAGTACTCTACTGATAACAGCAGTATAAGTGTGGCTGTTACAGAGTTACATTTAAGTGGGAACGCACTTAAATAGAGCATGTATCTGTAAACATGTGTACTTCTTTTCACTAAACATGACAGAGAACCTTTGTACATACTCATATCTAACCTTTGTACATACTCATAAACATACATAAAAATCTATAAATATACAAATAAATAAATAGAAAAAATATATATATAAATCCACCTCTTTGATGTCCCTCTGGTATTTGTTGTTCATCTCCTCGCTCTTGATCAGGTCTTTCCGGGCCGTCTCCAGCTCCTGCTCCACCTCACACACTCTAGACGACAGAGAGGACATCCTCTCCTTCATCTGAGCCAGTTCAAAGTTCTGTTTCTCCAGCAGCTCCTGTAGCTCCACAACCTGACCAGCCTCGTCACCGGACTCCAAAGAACCATTTGACAAACGCTGTAGGACACACAAACACACACATACATACTTTCTACACTTTGTCCTGTTTATTGTATTGTGTGGGTAAGTAAGTGTAGTGTGCACCGTCTGTGTCAGTTTAGCTTCTGTTGTCATAGCTGCAGCCTTGGATTGCATTTTTCTCACTAACTACAAAACATATAAATAATGTATATATGAATGTAAACGTGTGAATGTATATTACATATATACAAGGTCTTTTGGTACTGTGGCACCAACATATCTCTTAGGAATCTTTGTACATACACAAAAAAACGAATGCACTGACTGTTTTTATTTCGAATGTGTATGCTTCTGCATGAATAAAACATTGCATCGACATATTTTCGTTGCTTCTTTTTAAAAAATTTTTTTGGGTGGATTTTTTAATTGGGTGGATGATATATCCTGTATGTGGAATTAATGTACACATTTGAATTAGTACATTTCACACCTCACTTTTATCTGTTCAGAATTCAACTGTTTATTCAAGTCAGAGATCATTTAACAGCCTAATGGTTTATTCATGTATTCACATAATCAGGCAATACTTAATTTATTAGCTTAACTATTTATCTGTTATGAATATGTGCATTCCGTTATTCATTTATGCAGGTCTGATCATGATGCATATTCAACTAGCTTGAGTGGTGGTTTGCATTGGTGGCGCTGCTGCAGTATCTAACAAAACCGTTCCAGCTGCAGAGCTGTTCTTCACACTATCACACTGAAAATTTCAGCACGTCAACACAGCACTAAAATTAGCACTTCTCTCCAGTGTGCTTCACAGCAGAAAGACAGGCAGCTAAGAAAAAATCTCAGACAGCAGGGCTGAACTTCAATTATGGTGTTTTCTGGAGAATTATTGTGTCTGATTATGAATCATTTGTTTAAGAACGATGGTGTGTGGTAGAGGACGATGGTGTTGGAAAATGATTGTGTTTGTTGGAAAATGGGGGTGTCGAAAATGGTAATGTTTGGAGGAGAATGATGCTGTTTGGTGGAGAATGATGTTTCTTTGTTGGGGGTTGTTGATATTTGGTGGAGAATGATGGTGCTGGACAATAAGAGAGTGATGGGTCAGTGGGTTTTGGGTTTTAATGTTCAAACTTGATATTGTGGTGCAGTTATAAACAAGAGCAATAAGCAGATGAATGCACTAAATGTCTTTATAAGACTCCAGACCATAGATACTGGAGTGACTGCCTTTTCTTGCTTGCTCTCTTTATTTTGGGAGTGTGAGGGGCAGATGCTCATCCATAGCCATCCATCTGTACACACTGTACTAATTGGATCTCTCTCTCTCTCTCTCTCTCTCTCTCTCTCTCTCTCCTCTCTCTCTCTCTGTATGTCTGTCTCATCCTCTGTCTCTCTGTCTCCCTCTCTCTGTTCACCTTTTCAGCACCCTTCTTCTCAACATGTCCTCCTTAACTCAAATCAACGGCACTCACTTTATTGTGTGCCTTAAAAGTATCACAAGACAGATTTACATAATATAAAAAAGTAAACAAACTATGTCAAAATGGAAAATAATATATAACAGGTTACACACACACATTTACATAAACAAACATATACATACATGTTTACATTTGTGTGTGTTTACATTTAATATGTATGTAAATGTAAATAGTAACAAAAATTTGAATTCTAAGACAAAAATCAAAATGAAAAAAGAAAAGTCAAACTTTGAACTGTTCAGCATATTTTGCATCTGTTGCATCTGAAGAATATGTCTGATTACCATTGACAATAATTATGAAAACATATTTATATCCAGGTGAAAAACACTTATACCCACTGTCTTGAAATACCCACTGGCTTCCGCTATAAGCTACCCATTGCTCTCTCCTACTCCGTCCCTGAATCTCTGAGACCAGCTTCTGTGTAGGGGCTCAGTAATATTCCCCTTGTCTGGTGCTCCTGGCTTACACTTGCTAAACTTCGAGATTAGTTTGTAATCTTATATGAGAGGAAGCTCTTTCCTTCAGCTCAAGATAACGAGTCATAGCAGTGTAGTCTCAGCACTCTCTCTATCTGCACAGTAAAAAGCGGGGGATTATTAAAGAGCCTGGCATTACAGAGGGCTCATCTTTGCTCCCACTATAAACAGAGAGAGAGAGGAGAGAGAAAGAGAGATAGAGAGAGAGAGAGAGAGAGAGAGAGAGAGAGAGAGAGAGAGAAAGAGAGAGGAGAGAGAGAAAGAGAGAGGGGGAGAGAGAGAGAAAGAGAGAGAGAGAGAGAGAGAGAGAGAGAGAGAGAGAGAGAAAGAGAGAGAGAGAGAGAGAGAAAGAGAGAGGGGGAGAGAGAGAGAAAGAGAGAGAGAGAGAGAGAGAGAGAGAGAGAGAGAGAGAGAGAGAAAGAAAGAGATATGACATTCAGTTTCTAGACGACTGACCAGTACTTGTGCACGCATGATCTAATCTAAAAATGAATATAATCTTCTCTTCCCTAGTTGAATAACATGACCTTCCACGTTTTTCTGCAAGGAATCGATTTGAGCCTGAGCCCCCACACTTAAAAAGCTCTGTTACTCCTTTGTACTGGATCTAAAGGCAAAGCTGCGGTTAAGACTGGTATGTGATTTGTGGGAGTTTAACATTTAGAAGTTTCAGTGACTGCTGATCATTTTATATGAATTAATTCTCACTTGATGCTCACTGAAATAAGTGGAGAAATTTTGCAGAAAATTTTGAATTAAATTAAAAGACAAAAATATGAAAAGGCTGGTATTTATGTACCATTATACACAATAGAAGGGACATTTTTTTCAGTTTCTTCTTTCAGCCTACTAAAGCAATGATAGGACATATTAGGAGTCTAATCATGGTTAGAATAAGAAAGAATAAATTGTGTTTTCAGACTGATTTTATAATGTTTGTACTGGTTTTACAAATTCTAAATGTTAACATATTATTGAAGTGTTAATGTATTATTGGTGTGTGTGTGTGTGTGTTAATGATTATGTCAAATAGAAGTGATGAATTTGGATGTGCTAGTTGTATTAAAATTAGAAATGTGAAACTATGCGTACTAACTAAATCCGATAAAGTGCTGGACATGGTAAAACTTGTTAAATGTGTTTTCCTGAGTTTTTATTTTCTATCACATATGCATTCTAGAAAGATTATGTTGCTTAGGAAACTGAGGTAAGGAGCTTTTTGTGGATTTATGGGGCTTTAAATAGAAGACCAGGGTGTTTGTTGATAAATGGCTGTTGCACAATGATGGTGTTTGGTGGAAGAATATGATGTTTGGTGGAGAACGCTGGTAATTGGTGGCAAATGTTGGTGTGTGGCGGAGAATGATGGTGTTTAGGGGAAAATGTTTAATAAAGTGTGTTGGTGTTTGCTGGAGAAAGTTGCTTTTTGCCTGAAAATGACAGAGCTTGTTGGAGAGCAGTAGCTGCCCACCTTGCCATGGACTTTCTGATCAGCGCCCTCCAGCAGGTCCTCAGCTCCTTCTCCTGATGCCACCTTCCTCTGAATGTGAGCATTCTGTTCCCTTAAGGCAACGATCTGTACAGAGACAAAGAGAGAAATGAGAATGAGAAAAGAGAGACAAAGAGAGTGTCAGGAAAAAAGATTGTCATCAGAATGTAATTGTACTATAATAATTATACATTTCATTAAAGCATTAACTAAATTCTGTAGAATTATTATAGCATAATGGCACGATTGTTGCTTACCGTTTTCTTTTATAGTAATAAGAAACAACAAACATTTTTTGCATGTTACTTTTGTGAGGTTGCAAAGTGCAGAATTGAACCTGCAGGTACAGAACATGAATCACATGGAAATCCTTACATAACTAACTAACAATTACATAACATTTTCACAGTTAATCAGTCAAGTAGTAGCTGTAGGCTTCTAGGGTTTAACACCAGGTTGCTGGTGAACCTACTACATCCCTCAGCAGCAAAAAAAAAAAAACAAAAAAAAAAACCTGCCTTCCATTCCAGCAGAGCTTTGGGTTTCCCCTTTACACCCACTGAGGAAAACAGCTTATGTTGCATGTCAGACACACACTGCTGCTGCTACTGCTGACTGAACGCATGCAGGCATTTGAGTGATTACAGTAATTATGCAGTTTTGTGAAGCCTCTATCACCTGCAGCCCAGCAGTAACAGCCTTGTGGCCATCAGCTACACACACTGACTGTAATTAGAGTTTGGGGATGACAGTGACATGTTATTATCCTTTTCAGCCTGAGAAAAGCAGGCCAATAGCTATAATCACAAAAAAAGAAACAGATTTCCCCGGTTTCTGGTAAGTGTGTGTGTTTTGTAGTACGTAGGTGTGTTTTGTAGTTTCATGCTTGTTGTGCTGTTTTCCTTGAAGGACATTCAGTCAGAAACCTTGTTGACTCTGCAATCAGCACAGGCCACAATTACTGCATTTTAAATAAGTTTGTCATGAGTTTACACTCAGAATGAACTGCATTTCCCTCCGTGCTACCTATTAAACCTGACTGCAGAGGTTGGAGAAACTGGGTGGAACACCAGACTGGTAATTCAGCGGGTTCTTCAGAAATAACAGCTGAGTGGAAGAAAGAGAAACTCCATAAATCAACACCAGAGAGAGAGAGAGAGGGAGAGAGAATGAGGGAGAAATAGAAAAGCAAAAGTGTTGTATTGGCTAGCACACTTTTCTTTCTTTTCCAGCATAAATTCATCAAACGGGCAGAGAACACTGAAAAAAAAAAAAAAAAAAAAAAACACCTAGCGATTAAAAAACGAACAAATATTTGCCATAAATTGGAAAATTCAACTGAAAAAATCATTAAGCCAATCTCTTCTACTCAAACTTTTTCTTTATAAGCACAGACACAAAACGGCACAATTAGACATTTAAAGGGAGCTCATCCTGCCATTGTATGGTACTTTATTCTTGTCCCCTGAGGTCCACTTATGACATGTGTATATTTTTACGAACCAGAAACATTCCTAATTCATTTTATTATGAACATTTTCTGCCCTCGTTTTATGCTTCAGAAAAGGCTGTTTTGGTATCTGTGCCTTTAAGACTGATACCTCTGTTCTGATTGGTGGTCCTGTATTGTGCTTCTTTCAAGAAGCAATCCAGGCTGGACCACCCCTTTTAACTTCAACATGTAAGGGTGGACTTAAAGTGCTGTAGGCGTAACAGTAGGATGGACATACATTTAGGGTGGATATTTGATATTTCTGTTGTTTTCTGTGAGAAACTGTTAGAAACAAAATGTGAGAAACAAAATTAGTTATTTTTGCATGTTAGTTTCCATATATGGACTGCAAGGACTGGGGAATGAACAATACATTCTGAAACTTTAACATTGTTTACATACAATATCAATTTTTTTTTATCTTTAGAGGAAAGTTCAGGTCCACATTATATGAGCCCTTCAAAACCAAAAGATTATTGTGAAGATTTTAAAGTCTTAAGATTCAAATCAAAACAAGTGGGAAGAATTCACACTGCTTTTAAAACGTAAGAATCCTCCACATGGACAGGTCAATTGTAATCATGTTCTATAATGATTACTGGTCTACAGTTATTACTGTGGTTCTAAAAATGTGGATATAATTATAGAATTCTTCACATTTAAGTTACATTGTAACATTCTGGCATATCAGTTCTTACTTTAGCCACTTTATCAGCCACTAAAAACATCAGGTGTGTTTTCTGACTGCCAAAGCCATTGTGTAGTAGAGTTCAGCACAGATGGACAGCAGTGGACTAGTGAGCACCGCCCCAGGCACTGTGCAATACACACAAATGGAGAAAGTACCAGTTCTCATACACACACACATACACACACAACCAAATGTCAGCAAAAGTGTTTTAAGTAGGCTCAGCCGTTTTCAGTACTGGTAGGAGGGCGGACTGTGGTGATGAAATCAGGCAGCGTTGCATGCATTAAAAGTGCTCAGTGTGAGTTCTCGCATGAATTTCACCACGACTGAGAACAACAGACCATCATCTGTCTACAGATACCAATCCCCTTCATATCTGAGCCAAACAGGTAGGATTAAGTGAGTCATCATTTCCAGACAGGTTGCATAAGAAAACTATGAAATTTGTCCGTTAGGGGAAAGAAGTCGGTTTTAAAGACTCAGATTAGACCCTCTGCCAATTGACAACTAAATGAAAATATCTCAAATATTCTTCTACTGAACAGACCTATGCATGCTTCTCCCACAAATGTGTTCTTTTTTAAGAGACATACACATTTCATTCAGGTTGGATCAATGCAGTATAGAATTACGTTTAATACGCTATACTGACGAGATGGATTTGTTGCTAACTGAAACTAGGCAAGATAAAAACAACAAAAAACTGCCACCATGCTCACATGTTACTGTTACTGTTACTGTAGCCTGCTTTGAATCCAACAACTATCATCACGTTTACATACTGTCCCTTCAGCCCACAGCAGTTTAGCCACCTCTTCTTCCTACTAAATACAGTCTGCGGCAGAGATCATTAAGTGGATGATTAACAAGACACAATACAAGCTAGCCAATCGGAATAGATGCTTTAAAGACAAAACGCTTACATATAAATAGTCTAGGTTGTTTAAAATCACACAAATGTTCTGAGTGGACTTCAGAGGGAAAATAAAATACAAGTGAAATTTACACTATGGGCCCTTTAAATCACAAAATCTCAACTGACAGGCCCAACTGAGACACTATAAGCCACTCACATCCCCGTCCATAAACAATGTGTTTCTGTTTACTATGGTTGACTCTCTCTCACACACACACACACACACACGCACGCACACACAAAAAATGCTGTATCCTCTCTCCAGGATAAAGGGCATGGAGGGATTATTTTGCTCCCATGTTGAGTTTCTCTATCCACTGAGCTCAGGAGCACTAGGACAGGAGAGGGAGGGGAAAATGGTGGGAAGAATGGACAGCCAAGAAATGGAGGGCTGACATAGGATGGAGGAAAGGACAGAGGGGTAAGACAGACACCTAGAGTATGGCCAAGGATAATGGGGTTAGAACAGTGAGGAAAGACTGATGTGCAAGAATGGAAGACAGGTCAAACAAATAACATTTACAAGGAAATACAACAAAGCATGAACAAGGGGTAGACAAGGGGGCAAGAACAAGGGAGTAAGAACAGGAGTAATACAGAGTGTAAGAACAGAGTTGCAACAACACTAGGATCAGAACAGGTGGGCCATAAAAGAACTAGTGGTAAGAATGGTGCGGTCATAAAAGAATAGTGGGGGCAAGAATATGGGGCAAAATGGAGGGAAGGGAGGTGATTAAGAAGAGGGAAAAAACAATAGGGCAAAAATATTGGCCAAGAATGAGAGGTAAAAATGGAAGGCAAATCTGTTCAACTTTGGTTCATATACTTTTGTCACCACTGAGCTTGAAACAGTAACACCAGATTGAAACTGGGAGGAGGGGGGGGGGCTGATGGGGGTGTGATTCAAGATAGACAGAGTGAGAGGGAGACAACGTTTACATTTTATTTAGATGCATTCCTTTAATGGGGCTGCAATTAAGAGGCTTTCTGCCTCAGAAGGATCAGTAAGGGGATTGTGGGTAATTTTTTCTGTATGAAAGATCAAACGCCCGCACACCTCCTGACTCCACAAAGAGACCCAGCGCCCGGTCTGCTCTCAAATGAGAAGTTTCTAGAAGCCCAAATGAAGGTGAAGCATGTATTGCTTTGATGTCGTTCATTTTGCCTCATCAAAGCAGCACAGGCAGGAGTGTGTGTGTGTGTGTGTGTGTGTGTGTGTGTGTGTGTGTATGTGTGCGTGTGTGTGTGTATGTGTGTGTGTGTCACAGAAGAGGGTATGCTGCTCTGAAACGGAAGTGACTAGCTC
>JBBIGA010038450.1:0-13511 GCA_037576975.1 Alestes dentex
TATAATTATTTTTTTTAATCTCCCTGAGTCCATCAAAAAACATGTTGGCCTCAACAGTTAAAATAACACACATTTAAGCAACATGTACATTTTGCAGAATGACACCTTGTTCATTTCATTATTCATAACAATTTGTATGTTTTGCACAGTCATTGTGCAATTCAGTTATTAGCTTATGTAGTTTATTTTTCTCTTAATGGGAAAAAGTGCACTATGCTAAGGGGCTGGGTCACAGATAAGACAGTCCTTGACTAAACTCTAGCACCAATGTTGAACAATCACTGGAAAATCCTTTTGGTGAAGGATTAAAATTTCACTATAGTACATTGGCAATTAAGTTTCCAGGTGTTGGGGTTGCTAGCAATGGGCCCATCAAGTATTGTTATAAATGAAGAGGGTGGGGGCTAAACTTGAATCTGTGACAACAAACGAAGCATCAATGAAGAAAACCAATACTCGTTTCATTCTACTCTTGCAGAGCAATGATGCAATGATATGAAGGCTTGTGCCAGTAGCAGAGACTGGCCTTTTGTTAGTGTTTGTGTTAGGTTTTGGTTGAGATACAAAAGGTAGTGTTCATTGAACACTTTCTGACATACTGAAGCCATCTAATCCATGCTGAAGATATTATGTTAATAAAGTTGAGAAAGGTGATGATTATCAGAGGGACTAGTGCATGTTGGCCAAACAATTGTAGAATATGAAGCTTATGTTGTAAATATTACATATGAACTGTAAATATTCACTGGTTTTACCATTATTAAATATTAAATATATGTTAAATACTATCTGTAAAGTAAAGTGACCCCTTCTACTCACACGTGAACATCACGAGTGTGAACAATGTAGAAGTCTTTCTCTGCATTTAACCCATTCACCAAGTGAAGCAGGGAGCAGTGTGTGGGCATAGTACCTTGCTCAAGGGTATCTTAGTGGTGTCACTAGAAGTCCAAAGATTTGAACCCACAACCTTCTGGTTGCAGGGGGCAACTCTCTAAATAACAGGCCACCAGCTGCCACCAAATATTAACTCCTGGAATCTGGAATTAAAACACAATAATCACTTAATATTTTGTTCAAACTTAAAGACTTTGTGAACTCCACTCTTGAGAATTAGGCTAAAAACATACAGTTGGGTAAGAAAGAGCAACAGATGGCTTTTTCATTAAATTTTAATGGCAAATAAAGAGAAATTGCTGCATGCGTTTGATGTACTGCTTTTCTAAAAACAGAAAATAGGACAAAAATAAATGAAAATGCCTCAAAACATCAATGAGTGTGAAATTTACTGAGAATACTGAAATTTAACCATTATTTGAAAAATCATGTAAAAAAATAAATAAAAGACAGTGTATGTAGTTTTGTGTAATCATCAAAAGGAAGACATGTTCAGGCTCTGAAACCTTTCAAAAATACCTGAAAACCAACACACAATGTCTTTCAGAAGAAATAAAAAATGACTAAATGAGGCGTTTTTTCCTTTTTAAAAGCATAATGAACAAAAATGGGCAGAAGCTAAGTACAAATATACTCAATACAGACAAGTAAAATATTGTATATTCCTATTTACAGTGTCACTGTGTTTTTCCTCTGAGGAGGTTTTAAAATATTTACATGACATGCTGAAACACAGAGCCATAATAAAACTGTCCCTGTGCTGCATTCACAAGTAGCACATGGTCTCCTAATCATCATCAGCACTGGTTTGAGTAATGACCATTGCCTTAGCTACTAGAACTGGAGGAGCTGCTGTGTAAAGTGTTAACCTGGATGAAGTCACTGAGACCATCAAAGCCCTGGCTGAATAGAAATTCCATGTACCAGTTCCAATGTTTTCCAGCCTGAGGACAGAACATCCAGAATAAACATGCTTTCACAAGAATATTAATGTCAAAGACCTTGTAGTGCAGTCACTTGAGGCTGAGGAAAAATTAAACACTTCAACAGGTATTCATGCTCTTATTAATAAACTCTTAGTTGCATTACCTTTATGGAGGCTAGGTCCACACCTTTCTTCCCTGGCCAGCACTGATTGATTGAAATAAAGAAGCAAGCATAAATATTCATTTTTCTACATAGAATCTCAGAACAGAAATGGATGAAAAAAAGTAGTTGTATTAAACACGATGAAAGCTAAGTTTCATGAAGTTCCCATGAATAATAAAATGTGACTCTGTATTAACGGCTCTTCCATAAAATATACAGCAATATCACATTAATCTCCTTGTTTAACCTTACAGGCACAATACGCATTTTACATTCTGCTCAACGCTTGCACATTTAATTGTGGGGGGGGAAATTTGTGTACCCGTGAGGATCATGGGAGTTCTTGCATGCATGGCTTCTAAAATGTTGTCTTGATTAAAAAAAAGTCATACAAACCACATACTCATTAAGTTTACTGAACATTTTCAGTTTTATTTATAAGAAAAGATTACAGAAAAAAGCCAGAATTCTGTCTTCTAATAGGGAGAATTATACAATATACAATGAATTGTAGATAATATAACCAGGACATTAACTAACAAGATAAAAAGGTTAGTTCTGGTTAATGTTTGAAATGTTTACTTAAATATTCACACAAATTACAATAAAGTAATTAAATATGTTACTAAATATGTTACTAATAAAGTAAGTAAATATGTTACGAAAATGTACAGGGGGTCTTCAATTTACAATGGTCTTGACATGCGACATTTCGAGTTTACAACGCTCACTCCCACTCGGCTTACACCGTTAGCCTCGTACTTATGGACTACGTGGGTGAACTAGTTTGGTTGCATGCAGTGTAAGAATACGCAGTGTATGAGTGAAGGAGTTTTCTATTTCTTTTGTGGCTTAGTTTTGTTTTTATGATTTAACAGCTGCGCTAGGATAGGTAAGTGACTTAGGATAGGGTGTGTTTCGACTTACACCAAAATTCGGGTTACATCACTGTCGAAGGACCACATCTGAGTCGTAACTCAAGGACCCGCATACAGGATTTCACAAAATAAGGAGATCACAGGAACTACTCATTGGCCATTTTATCATGCCTACGTACAGGTGCAGTCTGAAGGTGTACGATTACTGACAAAACTTGTCAGCTCTCACCTACTTAGTCCATCAGTGAAAAAAAGACCACATGACCACTACTGATCTGTTTTATTTGTTGATGGATATTTCTCAGCAGAGGAGGTACCAAAATATCATGATGGACTGCACTGCACTGGTATGACAGCATGATGCACAGCAGCACTGCTTTTTTTTATTTTAAACTGGGTACTGTGTCTGACAACCTTAGTAGCACATCCTTGTGTCAGTGTGCAGTCTATGACCATGGTCACTTTTAGCTGGATGTTTTTGGTTGATGGATTATTTTTAAATCAGCACTGACACCACAGTGTCTGACACAGCTGTAGCAGTGCCATGCCAACACCAGTGTAACAATGTAATTGTCACTGCTTTGCTGCAAATATCAGTGATCACCGCTTCAAATGCATGAAACTAGAGGGCAACTGAAACTGCAAATCAGCAACTATGTTAGAACTACAGTTATTATCTTTGACAGTTGTTTTTTTTTTTAAAGGTTTGTCACTGTTTAGTTAAGTCTAGACATTGCGCGACCTTTAAACAAAAATCTGATTGTCAACAATCAGAAGATTATTCATTCATTATAGATTGTTATTTATAGATAGGTTTTAGCAGCCATTTGTTCACAAATACCTCCAAAACATTCACAAATATTCACAAAAGGCTTGTTTTGACACCAGAAGTAACTTTTTGTGACATCTGAAAATATATTCCCGTCTAATTGCAGTGAATGAGCAGGCTTCATTTTACATTCTAATGCAGGTCAGTTTATTACGCCAATGAGTACTGACATTCAGCCTAAAGTGAAGGGATTCTTTCAAAAGTGATGTTATGCATTTGGTTTCTTGCCTGATAGCGAACTGTTGACTGTGCCATTGGACCTGTTCTCAATATCTCTGTTGCTGTCACAAAACAAGACTTTAGAGTCACTGCAGTCAAAATCTCAGACTCACCTTCAGATGAAACTCAATAGCATACTTGAAGAAGGCTGGGTGATGAACAAGATCAAAGTGGTTCCAATGTTCAGCCACTCTGGTTTGGGTGAGCAGGTGCTCATCAATCTCAATGCCCGTGCCAGGCAAGAATGACTTGGAGTTCCACAGACAGCTCACCATGGCCACTAAACGCTGGTTGAACTCCTCATATATACCACTGCTTATGTGAAACGTTCGCTGCAATGAAAAGAAATATTAAATGCATTAAAACACCTCTACTTGACACCAAGCTGTACTGTATTTATTACTCCCATGGAATAAAGAGACAGCTTTAAGAAGTTTGTGCATTCTGGGAGACATGATTTGACTTCAGGCAGACTGATCACAATCTGCATAATGCATAAAGCAAAAAATCGTTCCATTAGTAATTTTTCATTGATTTGTAAATTTAAAGTGGAATCAAGCGACTTACTATTTAATTTACCATAGAACTACAATGGTAAATTACAAACCTAAAAAAATTTCACTTTAAATGACCTACAGGCTTCAAATATTAGTCAGTGGCCTTAAGCAGCAAGAAACCCAGGTCAAATCTCAAATAGCACCATACCACCTATATGGCACGCTATGCAACTTATAATACTGAACTGGGCATATGTGGCTGAATCCGAAACAGCTTTGACATATTGTACAAAAAATAGTGTGCATCTGAGACACTATATCCTATGTTAATACTACAGTTAACTATATAGGAAGCCATTTAAAATTTGTAATACTTGTGGACACATCTGCCTCACATCTTACTTCTCCTTCAGCCGGTCACTTAGACAAACTAGCTTGTTTACATCCTCAGAGCTCAAGGCTGCCCTCTACTTTTGTTACCTGCAAGTGAAAAAACTTGATGGGCCCCCATATGAGCTGACCAATGCAGTGGTCACTCTTACCTGCTGATGCTGTATCTGTAAAGCTACCGATGACCCCTTGTCCTCTATAACCGAAACTTGTCTGCAGGACAATGCAATCCATTCAGCAAGGGAGTTAGCTAAGCTTGCTCACTTTGTGTCTGAATGCTTGGTGTGGCTTGATGAGTCCAGCCACTAGCACTAGTATCAAGGGCTGTGCTAGCTTGGACCGCCGGGTTAGCCGCTTAAGGCTTTGCGTTGAGGTGATATCTGAAGACTTTTTGTACTCTGATGGCACGAAAATTCCTTATTGTATAAATTGCAGAAAACGATCAACCATTCCACCCAGATGTTTTTTTTTTATTAACAAACGTTCCATTCACTGGCCCAAACAGCGCGTTCTCATCTGTTCTTCATTCTACAAAGACACTGAGGCGAGAATGGGTCTAAAGTCACAACAGCATGCACCTTTTAATGCATTATTTTTTTTGTGATTAAATGATTTGAAATAAACGCTTTATTTTGAAACCCCTGATTATATATTGTTAGCCAGGGAAACGTGAACGGAAGTTAGAAAAACTATGAACATCTGTAGCAAAAAAACTATGAACAAACTGTAAACAGGATGTCCTTGCATCAAAGTAACAGCACTGCAGATTATGTAAAACAATATTTAACAAAACCTGAATGTGTCTTTTTATTCTGTGGGATGTCTATATCTTTGCTATGCCCTAAGGCCCCTCTAGGACACTATCTGGTGTTTTTCATCTTTTTATCATCAGCAGAAAAAATAGAGACTTTATCAAGAGCCTAAAATACCTTAATTACAGATTCGCAAAGCACAGCTTGAAGGTCCTTTTATTTCACTCAGTATTAGTGAATAATTCAAAAACAAAACACTTGCAGTAATAGCTTGGCATTCATGGCATAACTGCACTTTGGTTTTACAATACAATATCCATTACCTCACTCTGCTGCTCCTGCTTTTTGGCCAAGGTCAGATTTTTTCGGTATCTAAAGAAAAAAGACGGGGTTGGGGGGGGCATGAAAATTTCATGGTTCACTAACCAATTATCAATATAAACAATCGCTGATCACTGGCACAAAGTATAGTTTACAATATTTAGCCTGAATAATTAGATCTTTTTTTTTCTCCATTATATACAATTTTATTTCAAATAGTTCAAAAATTAGCACATAAGAATGATCATTCAAGTAAATAAAACACACAAAACAGACATATATATAACAGATGTATGAAGTTTTTATTTAAACTACAAATAAATTCATATAGAACATTTGTATAACTTACCTGTACATAATGTAGCCCAGTCGATCCACAGTAAGCGAATCTGTGGCGAGGAGAGCAGGATAAAACACACCAGCTGGGGGCATGATGACCAGGGGCAAGCCATACTTCACAAACATATCACATACCTGAAAACAAGCAACACGAGCGCATTGATTTAAAAGATAATTTAATTATTTAAATAATTAAACATTTCTCAGTTGCAAAACAAATTTACACCCATAAAAACTAACCACCCAAAAATTGGTTTACCGTCTCATAGAAGACGAGGGTTTGGCTGAGGAGCAGGACATGGCAGTTCTCCAGGCGTAGCCCCTCAGCAGCCAGACGACCCACAAACCGCACAAGTTCTATGACTGTATCCATAAACCCAGACAAGGTCATAGTTCTGGAGAAGAGAAAATGTGTTCAAATATTCTCTCATGCACTTTGAGATGACATGACAAGTGAAAAAATACAAACTGCAGAGAGTGTAATATGAAACTACAAAGTGCATGCTACCTCACACAGGTCCAAAATTAAATTTAGTATATGCGAGATGTGCATGTCTTTGCCCATAGGTTGCTGTATGCCCAACCTTAGACCACACAGGCCCAAGGCATGACAGAAAAAGGTAAATTATCACATATGTGCACAGACTGAACCTAGCTGGCTCTTAAGCATCTCAATCCATCCATCTTTCTTTAGACAACAGCCCACCATAAGCTTAACACAGGGGTGTCCAAACTTTTTGCAAAGAGGGCCAGATCTGGTCAGTTGAAAATGTGTGGGGACTGACCATTAACATTAAATGCAAATGAACTATTTAATTAAAATCATATTACAAATGGCATACTTTTCACTTTTTCACATAAATCTAAACCTGCTTGTATCAAAATCATTCTGTCTTTCATATTTGAAGACCACATAAAATGAAGAAAAAGTCTGTCTGGAAAAAAATATATATATTTAGGGAAGATGAAACATATCTAGATTCATTTTAAACATTACATATTATTCACTATTAAATGATATGACAGTTTTAGATGACAATTAATATGAATTAAATGATAAACAATTTTAGGATCAAAAATACAAAATGGAAAAACAGGCTGACGGACAGTCACCATTTTAGGAATGGTCAATTTAGGCCATTTCGGGTGGAAATGGTCAAACATAAAATAGCTGGTGAAATATAAAATAGCATTTCTGTACATGTGTATTTTATACTGTGGTCAACAGTGCTGGCAGGTGTATTTTTGATTTTATGACAGAGGCTGCTGCCCGGTGGATATTTGAACACAATTGGCCTTCGGGACGGAATTTGGACATGCCCGGCTTAATGAGCAAGCTATTCAGGGGCAAAAAAGCACCGTGAATAAAAATAAATGAACTCTGGTAGGCTGGTAGGGATTTGGATATCAGCAAGGGTCTCAATGTGAATTTAGCTATGTCTGATCATTTGTGTTTTCTTTGATAGGCCTATTGTCCACAACATCCAAACTAGATCCAAGTGTCAAAAAGAGGTACATTAATGGGAGTCGCAGCACAGTATCTGTGGAAGCCATGCCTGTGTTCCCTAGTACAATAGTATGTGTTACCTAGTACAATACAATAGTATGTGGCTGACCGCCTTAATTAACTCTAAAATTCTCAGTGTCTTTAAATACTATTGCACCTGTGAAGGCTAAAATAAATGTTGGTAAACAGAAAACACAATGGAGTAACGCCACAGTGGTAATTAATTAGAAGAGACAATGCAATTAAACCAGGAGTAAATGACATTTTCAAAGAAAGTTTCTATATTTAAAATGTAAACATTTAAAATTCTAAAACCTGTGAACAGCTTACTTCTCCCAGGGATATTTCCAGCATCACTAAAGATAGAAGTTATAAAAAGAGAAACCTGGATTCCATCACATACAACAATTTTAGGCCTGTTTCAAATCTCTAATTTATAGGAAAGGTGAGAAAGTGGTTTTCCACCAAACCAGTAATCAGTAATTGAATTCAAATGGCTATTTTGATGACTTTCAGTCAGGTGTCTGTCAGCACCATAACACTGAAACAGCTGATAGGTGTATTAAATGACATTAATCTGAATACATACTCAGGTAAGAAAACTGGAAGAGGTACTGCTAGATCTTAGTGCAGCTTTTGACAATGTCGATTACAAAATACTGTTGGACAGATACGAAAATTGGGTTGGGCTCTCAAAAACGGTCCACATATGGTTCAGGATGTACCTAGAAGGCAGGGATTATTGAGTCTCTATACACACTTGTAAATCAGAGAATTCCATACTGCTATGCCATATGGAGTCCCAAAAGGATCCCTTCAACAGCCCCTTTTGTTCAACTTATACTTGCTTCCCTTACGTCAAATTCTCCTGTAGTACAAGGTGGCTTATCATAGCTGAGCAGACGAGAATAAGACCTACCTAATTTTTTCACCAAATGACTTAAGGCCTACAGATTCATTGTATTTATGCCTCAAAAAAGTAAATGGCTGCATGCAGCAAAATTCCCTTCAGTTAAATAAAGTCAAGGCAGGGGTAATTCTGTTGGGGCACAAACTGGAAGATCGTGCATATCTGGAAACTAGATCAATAAAAACTACAACCCTGGCTAAAAACCTTGATGTAATCATGGATTGGTAAAACAAGAAAAGAGCGCACATCAATTCAATCCTCAGGTCCTTACACTGGCTTCCAATAAAATACAGAATCAAGTTCAAAGTTTTACTAATTGCTTGTAAGTCACTCAATGGTTTGGGTCCTAAATATATGTCTGAGCTATTTGATTAGGATTAGCCTGGAAGGGCTCTTAGATGAGATGGAGCTCACCAGCTGGTGGCGCACAGATCAGAATCAAAACGGGGTGAGGTGGCATTTAGTCATTATGCTGCCCTCTACTGGAAGCAGCTCCCAATTTTCTCCCCCTTTGTTTTGCTTCATCCTAAACCCTTTTATTGTATATTGATATGGTTACTTATGGTTCTGTGCTAATTTTATCTCTGTAAGCAGTTGACAGATCAGCTTTGCATGATGGAGCCTTGTCATGGACCATTTTTTTCAATTTCCACCATAAATGTTCAATTGGATTGAGATTTGGACTGTTTGCTGGCCATGTCATTGAGCTGATATGCATTTCCTGAAGATGATTTAACGTCCTTTGCTCGGTGGCAAGATGCATTACCATCCTGGAAAATTACTTCTTCGTCACCAAACATACTTTCAAAGTGTCCATAAGTTCAATGGATAGCTGTGCATTGACTGTAGAGGTAATGACTGCCATTTGTTTCTGTGCCCGACATGCCACCCCATATCGGCAATGACTGTAGAAATTTACTGGTTTCTTCAAGTAGTCATCTTTATATGTGTCATTGGGACGGCATCAAATGAAAGTTCCAGCATCATCTCTTTGGCCAATCCAGACTCGGCACTGAATGTATGTTGCAAAGTGGTCCATGGAGAAATGTTGTCTCATCACACTATGCATGTATACAGAGCTGGTGATTACAAGGTAACCTCGAACACTGACAACAACCAAAACAACCAAAACCAAACAACCAAAACCCCTCCTAGTAATATGACAATACTTCCCCCAGCAGTTGTGCTTATGTAGAAGAGCCTATCAACCAGACTTGTTTAATCATACTAATGCGAGATTGGATATTTGATGACCATTCATTTGTAATACTTGCTCCTCCATTATATACAAGTCATATGCAGCAACCAGGTGTAAGTGGTGTCTCAGTACTTACTGGTAATGAGGGTGCCCTTAAAAGAAATACAGTGGTACCTTGACTTATGAGTGTCCCAACTTACGAGTTTTTCGAGATACGAATCATCTCTCGCCCGATTTTTTGGTTTGAGTTGAGAGCTAAAATTCGGGATACAAGCATTTGTGCTTACAGTTATATTGCAAAAGTTAGTTTATCCAACCATGTGCCCAAAAAGAGGGAGTGCGAAGGACAGTGCTGAGAAGAAGCAGATGATGTGCATTGAATTAAAGAAGCAGAAGGCGTCGATAAAGGCTATAACGCCAGCCAAGGGGGCGTTAAAATATTTTCTAAACAGCAGACATCTATCCATGAAAACATGGAGAAGCTGCTGCTGGTGTGGTTGACAGAGAAGCAGCTCGCAGGAGACCCCGTAACGGAGGATACAATCTGCGAGAAGACTCGAGCTGTTAACGCCGATTTGCTGCAGCAGACCCAGGCACTTCGGCGAACGGGGCATTGGGCGAGCCGTTTAAAGCCAGTCAGGGCTGGTTTGAAAATTTTAAACCGTCTGATCTCCAAGACAGTGCAGTGCATTTTATTGTATTGTGTTTTTATACAATATTCGTTATTTAGAAGCATGTTTCTTATTTAAAAACATGGCATTACTTCGGATTAATGGCATTTCAATTCAATTCAATAGGGAAAATTGATTTGACATACGAGTAATTTGAGTTACGAGCTCCGTCACAGAACGAATTAAACTCGTAAGTCAAGGCACCACTATACACGGTAAAATGAACCTCACATTTAGTCAGGCAAGGAAAACATTTATTTTAGGGAAGCTTACACTGTGCCGTTGCTGTTGAGGCTGATGTCCAGGCCATCCTCTAGAGCGCTGACGGAATGCCAGGTCAGCCACTTCACCAACATGTTGTTCAGACATTCGATGACACTACACTGTGAGGAAGGACAATGAAGCAGAGCACCTTCATATAAAGACCAGAGAGGAATCAAAAGCTCTGAAATCCCATACATACCACATGATAATGTTATAGGTTTTGCAATTTGAACACCACGGAAGGCATGGGCATATACCATCTTGCATATCTGCAGAAGTTCTTACATTAGGCTTGACAGACAGTACCAGAAAATATATAGGAAAAAACTGAAAGGATAAATACCTACCTTAAAGAACACAGCAGAGGTGAAGTAGAGTTGCATCAGTGGTTCAAAGACAAGAATTTTGATATCTGTAGATGTTGTACAGAAAATATACTCAAGCTGTTCACACAAAACTCGTACATATGGTAAATTAGAACTGCATTAAAAAGGTATTTTGAAGTCAGAGGGCTGCATACAATGAGTTACAAACCGCTAAAATTATCAAAACCCACTGCCACAGATATAAAATATGCCTTGCAGTCAAGAGCAAATGGCTGCATGCAATAGCAGAGGAGAGCAGGCTTTGAAGTAACAGTAACAATGCACTCACAGTGGCTGGGCATCAGGGGGATGTGACTGAGCAGATCCAAAATGTGGGTCCGCAGCAGTGAGCCATCCCACACACTGAGGAACTTATAGAGGAAGCGCTCAGCACTGAAGAAACCCTCCTGAGAAACACACAGGATAAAGACAGACCTGTCTGAATTCGGCAGTCATTGTTAATGTGGTCTGACAGATGCACTAAGAAACGGGAAGGGAAGGAGTGATGGAAAAGAAAAGGGCCTTAGGAAAAAGGGTGGGTTTTTGGTGGTTATTATGGCGCTTTTAAACTGTTTGCAATTGACAGCTTTTGTAATATGGTTTTATCATGTCTCAATGTCACAGCTAAACCTAACTATTCCTATCTTAAAAACAATATGTTTGCCAGGAAGGTCCTGCATAGTCTCACCTGGAGGAACTGTTGTGAGGAGAGGACAGTGCTAAGGAATCCTGAGGCTTCGGTTAGGCTGTCCAAGCCACCAGCTGCAGGACACAGCAGGAATTCTATTCAAAGTAAAAAAAATTCACAGTACTACAGCCAAGTCATTTTAGGGAATTAAAAAATCTTTGCCCAGATCACAGCACAATGGCAGCAGAAATAAATACAATGCTACTTGGTGTAATAATGTTTTAAGTTTTGTTCATCTGAGAAGCTTAGAAAGACAATCTTGGGCATTTTTACCTTCCTGTAATGCGTGTCCAAGCCAGAAGTTGAGGCGCAGAAAGGCAGACTCCTCCTGTACACAGTCCAGATAGTGGAGGGCTAGAGAGGACCCCAAGAGAGAACCCATTTGGGCTGGCAGCTAAATCGAGGAAAAAAAAAAAGAAAAGAAAAAAAAAGCCCTGCGCATTGAGAGAAAGCATCTCCAAATACACTGCAGTGCACTCAGCAAGCATACCGTAAAGACAGCCATCAAGTTCTAAAATACATATTCTATTTTCAGTCTGGAATAGCTTACATTTACAGCTATGGACATAGACGGCAATGTTGGACATGCAAATGATAACTACAATTTTCATGCTCCGTAATATTCAGATACTATTTTCAGTGCTGTCACTGTGTGAACATCTTGTTCTGAATATGGGGATTTAAACATATAATAAATGAATAATACACAGTGACAGATTGTCAATGGACACGGCTCAGTCCTTCCATAATTAAAGACCAAGTGCATCATTCATCAGAGAAACCGAATAGCTTTGATGATGGTGGAGCTGAGGCAGGAAGAAATTTATGACCCTTTGCCGTAGCAATGACTGAGTTTCATTTTAGTGCATAGTTTTCCAATCTGAAGGATGTGTTAATTCTTCCTTTGGTAAACATCTGGCCCAACAATAAGAGATGAAAGCCCTGTCAAGCCACATTCCAGGCAAACTTTATCTACCATGAAGTATAACTGTCTAGAGACCTATTGAGGTTTACATTGAGGTTTACCAGGTCAATGGGTCGGCCGGACAAACAATATTTGTGAGCAACCCGCTGTAAATGTGCACTTCATGGTACCACTTTCTCTTGCTGTTGAAGCCTCTAAAAAATTTAAATTTAAGAAAAAAAAAACATTTAGAAAAATAGCCCTTAATAAAAGTGAAAAATCAAGTGGCTAAAATGTTAAAACAGTCTAACTTTATACACTCAAACATAAATATATATATGAGTGTATATAAAAAAGAAAAGGTCATCACTTCACTGATAACAGAGCCCCACCATGAGACCAAAGAATGTAATGGCAGCTTAAATAGAACTGCTGGTTAACAGATTAGAACTTCCCTAACTTCCATCAGTGCTGACTTTTTAAATGAAAGGTGCATCACCAGCTGTAAGTAACACTGTAACTTAGTACCATTAGGATTTTACTAATACTGCTTATCAATACTGGTACACCTGTTGGTATTACTTGCTATGAACTGGTGAAAAAAATAAAGACATCACATAAAAAGATGTGAAAAGATTCAGATTATTTTATTAGAGGAAGAATTTTGTGCTGTTCGCACTGTGTGCTGTGGTGTGTTCATGTATGACAGAACAGTCACTTTCTTCTTCTTTCTCTTTCGGCTTTACCCTTCAGGGGTCGCCACAGCGAATCATCTGTCTCCATTTAGTCCTAT
>JBBIGA010038485.1:0-13508 GCA_037576975.1 Alestes dentex
ACACACACACACACACACACACACACACACACACACACACACACACACACACACACACACACACACACACCCACCAGACATCAGGTGCATTTAGAGATATCCTCCTCTAAGCATGAAGAAACCCTGGAAAGACAAAACCTCCAGATCACTTGCATTGATGAATAGACCTAGACCTGCCTCGCCCACAAACAGGTCAGAGGTTATACAAAGGCTGTAATGAAAATGGGTCCATACTCAAGTATCTGGCTGACTTCATAGTAGTAAAAACATATTAATCTGTAGATGAGTTTGCAACACTGCATAAACAAATGTATTATTTGTTTTCAACAAGGCTGACACTGACCACTTACTTGTAGCCATAGAAATGGTTGTAATGGTTTGAAATGTTCAGGGACAAGTAAAAAACTTCACTAGGATACACCTTCAATTCTTGTTCAGCCACTGAAATCTTCAGTTACTGGTCATTGTTTTTTGTATTATATGCAAACAAAATTTTAAATGTTTAAAAAATTTATATTAGTTAAAATGAATATTGTTTTTTGTTTTTACAGACCTGCAGTTGTTTTTCCAGAGAGTTTTGCTTTCGTTGTCTCAGAATCTACCCTTAACATTCGTCTGTCAGTTGCTTAGTAACAAGAGACTCACAAAGCATTGTATGCATGAGTATATCTGACTAATTTAGTGACTCATGGCGTTCACTAGGAATTATGAGCGAATTGTGAGAGATTGTTATAATTTTTTTAATTTTGTAAATTTCTGTGTTATAATTTGATGTTTAAATTTGATCTTGAACATTTTTGAATAGAGGCTCCTCCCTGGCTTGTGCTAGATCCCCAGCACCTCAACATACAGTGTGAAGCTGTAGCTCCAGCACGTCTCAAATGTTGGAAGGATGATTGTGCTGGAAGCCCTTTTAGTGTGAGAGCTTTCTTCTTGTCAAATTAGATATTTAATGTAGACAGATTAGTGCAGGGAATGCTGGCCAGGCCAGGAAAAAAAACTCAGCCACAGAAAAAAAAAAACATCCCCTTGGAGTCCCCCAGCTGCTGATGCGCTCTGAAATCTTTTTGTCTTTTCAAAGATGTCATTAAGCTGTCTAGGGACAGGAAGTAATTAACAAACTATGGGAAATCAGCTGTCCCTGTGCTGATGTTCTTATGGTGACCTTCCCATAAGTCACTTTACATTTACTGGTAATAATGCACAGTTCAGTTGAAAGAAGGCCTGCTTGACATGGACAAACTACTAGTATTTTAATTACATAGAGAGCCCTAGTTGAAATGTGTTTCCTCAGAACTTTGTTGTAAGCACAAAATTAAACTGATTATTGAATGAAAACTTGTATGTAGGTCTTCTTTTAAACTGGTTCTACCCATAACCACGTTTACATACACACAGAAATCTATGCTGGTAGGCCTGAAAACTGTACAGAAAGCTACTGTGTGAATTGGCAGAAATCTGATTTTTTTGGTCAAAGGACTGCATCTTGCCTGTTTTCAGCTTCTTTACTTACAATGAACAGCTGAAAGCTCAAGATGCTAGTTTGTCCATTATTTGTTGTTCATGAATCATTCATGGATCATTCATGTGATTCTACTGCATAGAACTTGTGTGTGTGCCATTTCATGTCACAGGTTTGTTTATCCTTAAGAAAAATGCAAGCCAGTTACACCCAACTGTGAACAGTCGAGGCAGTCTAAGCTAAAAATATTGAAATAGTAATATGGCTTGAAATGTTAATTTATACTCCTGTTTACGTTTTCCCATCATATTTAAATATTCAAAATAATTAAGCCTATTTTAGACAAAATATTGTTAAACTGTTAATACTTAAAAAGGCCCCTTTTTCTGCGGTCTTTGAAAGTAGTCAAATGACATTTGCCATTTCTGGATACATTCAAGAGAGCAGAATCTCATTCTCCATATTAGCACATCAATAGATTTGGGAGATATGAAGTGAAGTTTTTTTTTCTTCATTTAAAAGTCCATTTTCATTCTGTTTTGTATATCATGCTCTCTCTGCCATGTTTTTCTTTTCAGTCGTATGTGGTCTGGACAGGATATTGCATTCATTGTAGTTGCCAGTGAGTTTCTGACAATTTAGTGTTTTTAATCATTTTTAATTTCTCTAACATGATTAAAGTCACAAAGGATGTTTAAATTAACATTATCAGTATGGTAGTGTGGTATCCCACACTAAGAAAGTAAAGAATTTACTTTAAAGTAAAGAGTTTAGACAGAATTTCATCAGGATGGCATCACTGAGAAATACCTCAATAAATTATATGAAGAGATGTACACCAAACTGGAAGTACTGAAAAAGCATTTGTCCTTCCGGAGATATTCTCAACCATCTTCACAAACCTCAGGCTTTTAAACACTCTTAATAGGGTAGATTATTTCCAGCCATTCGCCAATGAAACCCTCACCGTGTTGTAGCTTCATATATTTGAGCCAGATTTGTAATCCTAGTTGGAATGTCCAGCAGCAAGCATGCCGGAACTCAGCCATGGTCTTTGCCTTTCCCAGGATCTCTGGTGTCTCTCTTGTGGAACCTGATAGTTACGGTCCACTGGCAGGGCACAGCAAGAAAGACTGAGTCTGGAGAAGCACTTTGACTTTGAACAGCCTCCAAAGTTCCCAGGCTTTCTGGATCGCCTCCCTGACAGCTAGTGTAACAGGACCCTTGTAGAAGACCACATGGAGTCTGAAATAGGGGAGACGCAGCCCACCCGATCATGCCCCATTCATCATGTTCTAAATTAGATCACAGAAGCAGATCTCTTGAGCATAAACCGAGTATCTGGTTTATTAGGGACACCTATACACACACACACTGGCCACTGGTCACTACCTTAAAGGTGGTTTACATTTACTTTCTTTAGCCCCATTTATAGTTTACAGTGTCGGGAACATTATGTTGGTGTCTCTGCAGTGTTGACTATGGTCCACCATATGATATGTGTTCAGCAGCAACCCTGTGGCCAGAAAGGGACACATGAAGAATGATGCTAAATTGTGCAGTGAATGTACAGAGAAAAATGCACTTTTTTTAAAAAGGCATTTCTGATAAATTGGCTAATACATGTGGGGACAATGTTGGTCTACCTAATAAACTACACCTTCTCAGATGTACTCAATGTTCTAAGCCTTTTGTGCCAGTTTCATGTACAAATTGCCCTTATTCTCATTGCCCTCAAGTTAGGTTTTGTGAGGATCTCACAAAATAGCAGGTGGAGATATCTGAAATGTGGCCGATTACATATTCTGATTGTTTTACTAAAGTTTGAGCAGTTCCTGTTTTTCCTTCATTTTTTTCAGTCAGATTCAAGCCACATTTATAGATGATTTAATGGGAGTTTGATCAGTCAGATCTGATTTTAGTAGTGAGTCAGATCTGACAAGTTGGTGAATCAGGTGATACACAGCTTGTGATACTACAGCTTTATCAAATTAAATTTTATATTCAGGTGTATTGGGGGTGCATATAACAATCACATCAGTTTACATTTTGTGTTGAGTAGGTGCTCAAACGTACATCTGCCCTTGGTGCTTAAGCTCACCAAAGGGACACTTTTATATCTTTACCTTGAGCTCTGTCATCTCCACTTGGATGTTTAAAAACAGATTTGTCCGTCACCTGTTTTGCCGATTCAAGAGAAATTACTGCCAGAGACCTGATGTACTAATTACTGCCGGAGACCCTGTAATAATACAAAGTATTTTACTGGAAATAAATGTGGCTGCAAAAGAAGTATCTGCTGCTGTACTTTCATTTATTGCATTGCTCGCTGTCAGCCTGCACATTTTATAAACCATATTGGATTTGCTGAGACTAACACTGTGCATAATGCAGAATTTGGCACTGGTTCATGAGAACAAAACAGGACCACAGTATATCTTTGGTCTGGTTAATGTAAAACGAAGGGTCCAAATTTAAAAATGTACTGCTGCATAAGCAGTAGCTCTTTGGGCCAAATGCTCTGAGATTGTAATGGAGCTGCTTCAACTGTTAACAGCCACTTGCACTGATTTAAAATCATAAGTGTTTAAAAAAATACTATTCCTTACATAACAGTTTGCTCATACTGTACTGCACAAGTACTGGAGAACAATTTGTCAAACACTGCCTAAGATGGCCTGATTTTTGGGCAGAATTGTCACTAAAGACGTACAAAATTAGCACTCTGAATTCATTAATTTAACTACATTACCTACATTACCATCTTGATTAACTGTGATGATCATTCAATTGAATTGAATTGAATTGAATGATTAGTTTGCAGTTTGCACAATGATTATACATTTCTCTATTACAGCAGAAAAACAGAACCTGGTGGACCCACCTATTTATGTGCATTTATGCCATTTAATGTAGTCATAATAATGCATAGTAGGGCTGAGCGATATGATTATTGTTACACTGTGGATAATGTCAGTACCAGCAGAATGTTTCAGTCCAGACCAGCAGAATGTTTCAATCCTAAGAGAGCATAACTGGGCCATGTTTATGACAATTTTGCACCTTAAATAAAATTAATAATTTTTTGGGGTTTTGACAGTATGTTTAATGTGGCACTAGTAATTAGGATTTATTTACTAACACTGAGAAACTTTCCATGAGAATCAAGACATCAAACACCACCACATATAGGTTACAGTGGCTTACCCAAGGGAACAAAAACAGGAGTTGAAATGGTAAACAAAAGGGTGAGGAGGTGCAAACACACAGGTGACTTCACTGGTCGGTGCAACAGCACAAGGGTGGAGGGGTCATAAGGCAAAATTGGACAACAGTACTGGACAGGGGACTAGATATGGAACACAACTTACTGAAAAGGAGGTTGGGGACGAGGCAGAGGAAAAAGGGACAGGAGCCCCGACAGAGAGAAATGTTGAGGACTAAATGGGGGAAGAAGAGACTGTGGACTGGGCAAAGGGGACTGAGACTGCATTTCGAAGAAAGGGGACTGAAGTGGAGATGGGACAGAGGGGAACTGAACATTGAACTGGGGCTGAACAGGGAAACAACAGGCAAGGGGCTGAAGGAGGCAAGGGGAGACAGGAGACTTGGCATAGGTCAGGATGGGGGATATTACAGAGGAAACAAAACATACCAGAAACTAGGACATGCCAGGGAACTGGGTCGGTAGAACATTAGGGACTAAAGTACAAGAGAGGGACAGAGAAGAACAGACAGAGAGGGAGAAACCAGGACAGAGACACTGACTTCAACAGGAACAGACACAGGAACAAAAACCGGGACAGATATATGACTATTACTGAGAAGAACAGATGACGTAAATGGAATGTGGGGTTCGTGTGCAGGTGCAGTTTGGGCTGGGTCTGTGTCCTGGGCTCTGGTCAGGGTAGCTACAACGTCCTGGGGAGCCTTTCCTCTGTGTCCCAAGGAGCATTTGACTGGTGCCGAGAGACCAGGGGACTGGTAGGCCATCGGTAGGGGTCCAGAGGCCTGGGTGGCTGATGATAGGGGACCAAAAAGCTGTGCAGCTGATGATGGAGGGTGAGGAGGCTGGATGGCCATTGGTGTGGGACCATGAGGCTAGATGGCCGGCTGCTTGAGACCAGGGGGATGGACGGTGGACTGCTCAGGACCAAGGGACTGGAGAACTGGCTGCTTCTGACCAGGGGATTGGAGAGAGAACTCCTTGTGACCAAGGAGACAAGAGGAATAACTGCTAGGAAACTGGAGGGCCAGCTGCTCAGAACCAGGAAGCTTGGTAGCCAGTGACAAAGAACCAGGAGAGAGGGGTTTTGGGAACAAAAACTGAGACAGGGATGCTGGCAGCAAAGAACCAGAAGACGGGTGTAGGCAATGAAGAACAAGGAGATGTGGTTGCTGGCAACAAAGCAGCAGGCAGTGCTGGCAGTGACTTGGACCTCTGTGGAACAAGATTTGGCATCATTGGCGATGAACAGTAGACAATGTGCTCTCCAGGTCTGCTGGGGGAGGTGGTGACAGTATGCTCTCCAGGGCTGCAGCAGCAGAGGGAGTTGTTGGGGAAGTGCTCTCCGAAGTTCCTGAGGTCACTGGTGGTGACAAAGAAGCACTAGTGGGTACCAGCGAAGAAGAGGCCTCTGGAGCACTAGAAGGCACCAGCAAAGAAGTGTTTCTCTTCTTACTGGTGCATTCCTGGCCTGCTTGACTTGCTAAGTTCTTGCCAGCCATTTTCACTGCCAATAGGGCCAGATTATTCACCTTAATAAGTACGTCTGCTACCAACGCTACGTCACCAGCCATCCATGTTTATGAGCCCTCCAGAACGGCAGGGAGCGTAATCCATTCCAGCACCCACTCAGGGGCATCTTCAAGGATTCTATGGAGAACCATGCGCCTTGGCATGGCACGACGAGCTGGATAAGGGATGAGGAACTCTGAGGCCAATTCATTGGTGAGCATCAGGGCGTACACTGGCAACCCTCTAGCACCGCCCGTGTCACGAACAAAGGACCATCCAGTCCTCAGCCACGAGGCTGTTCTTGGCCTTCAACAAGTATTTCTGCAGCATTAGTGGGCACAGCTAAACCTACCAGCAGGCTGATGTGCCAATCTCTGCTTTGCTCATGGAGGAGCTGCAACCAGCTGTTTGCGGCTGCCCTGAAGAGTGTCCATCTTCCCCACCCTGGCCCAGTCACCAACCTCACCCATGCACTAGAAGTTCTCTGCGTCCATTGCAGGGTTGAGGGAAGACTTTATGCAGACACATGTGCACGTGTGGATTTATTTACAAACATTGAATAAAATAACACAAGAATCAAGACATTAAATAGCATACACCACATAGGGGTTATGGTGGATCCACCAAGGGAACTAGGACACATGAGTATTCATACTAACATAGGAAAGGTGAACACCTGGGTGAGGAGGGATGATAAACACACACAGGTGGCTACACTGACTTGTGGGACAGGACAAGGCGTAGCTGGGAAACGAAACACAGCAAAAGCCACCTGGATCGGGGAATGGGCAGGGGGTGACCAAAGGCAGGATGTGGCAAAATAATATGAAGATTTCTTGATTACTTACACATTCATTGTGACAGTCCTACACAAAAACATCTTTTATCTGGAGTGTTTATTAATAATATTTTGACAAAAAAAAAAATAGAAACACATGCGCTAAACAAATCTGGGACCACCATCAGGCTGTTCTTGCTTGCCACAGCCTCTAATATTTTGAATTGAATGTGATGTAAATGTCAGAGGTTGGCCTTTTCTCCCCTCTTTCTTTCTTCCTTTTTCTTTCTTTCCTTTCTTTCTCTCCCTCTCTCTCAATTTCTCCTCTGTACTCTCTCCATTGCTCTATATAAGATAAGTGAAAACAACAAAGTGCCATTTTGAAGAAGCTCCTCAGAGCTAACAGAGTGTAAAGGCTCTCTGTAGGTGTTCATGTTTTTGAGAGTGTGTGTGAGAGTGAGAGAATGAGAGCAACAGGGAGAGAGAGAGAAGGGTAAAGACCTTTTTAGTCCCACTAACTGTATTCCCTGCATCATCACATCATGGAGTGCTATTATCACTGCTCCTTGCTGATAATGAGAGTGCTAGAAAAACACCATTTACACACACTCGTCAGCCCACGGTGGGTTTCCATGGGCTGTTCTGCACCTCACACTGTTGACTTATGCAGCACAAGTGGAAAAAAAAACAACTACTTTCTCTACTGAGGAGACAGTGGTAAGGATTTAATTCCTCAAGCAAACATAGAGGGGGTCAAGAAAAAAAGTGCATTTTTTGGTTGCAAAGGTTAATGGAATTGCTTTTGCTTTTCTGTATTATCGCTTTCACACACTTCCTTGCCCACCTTACAATGTATTGTAGTACGTGCTCACTCCACACATGGTATTCTTTGGTGGTACAATGAGCCTGAAGTGCTGACTTAATCAAGAATGGTGGCCCACAGTTTGCAGGTACGAAATACTGTGTGTTGGCACTTTTGCTTGTATAAACCAGCAGTCAGGTCATTAGCATGCAGTCATCGATTAAAAGGAATGCTGTTCCAGTTATGTGAGGATATGGCATTTTTTGTAGGGTAAAATTCAACTCTTAGGTGAAAAATGCTATTACAATGCTGATCAGGTTTGAATGAAATGGACAAAATATTGGTATTGTGATTATACCGCAACTCATTGCGATTGCATTGCCTATCAGTGTTTGCAGGGGATCAAATCACCACATTTCTGGATTTAAAAAGGCTGTATAAATACTGTTACATTTTTAAAATATGTGTTCTCTCCCCACACACAAACCATATATGGAAGTTTAAAAATGCACATTTTTAAACACAGTTTTTAGGATGTTACAAAAACAGTACATTTAAGTATATCTACATAGTTTTTGAGCCCCGTGCTGCCTTTTGAATGAGCTGCAGTATGGGGCAGCCAATCAAAAAAAAGATAATTTACATTTATCAGTCTTAAAGGCATGGTAACAGAAACTGCTTGTTTAATTTTAAGAGATAAACAGGAGTTTGAAAATGGTCATGTGAGAATGAATTATGATGAATTATGAATTATTTTAATGCTACTGCTTGTTATTGCTATTACGCATAGTTCTCCAGGGAGGTTGAGTGGTTGCTTGTTATTGTAACATGTTCTGCATCGGATTTCTTTCCAAGGAAATTAACTTTGTTTTACTGAGCTTGAGCATGGTTTTTTCTGTTGTGTTTGTCAATCAAGTTAGGTGATTTAAATGCCTCTGTGGCTTTAAGATGCTCAACAGATGTTCTTTTAATGTGTAGTTAATCTTCTTTCAAGTGTTGGCTTCAGAACAGCACAAGACTTTCTGTCTTTCTGTCTTTCTTTCTTTCTTTCTTTCTTTTTTTTTTTTTGGTTCTTGCTCGTTAAATCCAAACCTGTGATGTACTGCAGGATGTAATAAAGGGTACAGGATCTTTTAAAGGGTTAATTTTCAAAACTGCTGCTAAAACTGAGCCCACCAATTTGCAGATATAATCCCGCCTGCCTTTCTTTGAAGGATTTGTGTAGGTGGTCTTTGGGGTGTTGAAAATGTCCCGCCTGGCCAGGATTCCTGCTCACACACATTATAGTTTCCCTGTATGACAGAACAATACTGGGGCCTCAAAAGTACATTGAATTCTGCAGGTCTATGTGTGTGCTAAAGAAATGCTGAGTGTGGATGTGCACTGGGTGCTGTCTCTTTGTCCTCAAATCAAGCTAATGGTAACTGACTTAGCACTGGGACTGAGTGTGCTGGATACACAAAACCAAAGTGAGATTATGCTTAATGGATTACCGCCCGTTCCCCAGAATCAGTGCTTCAGCCGATCCAGTATGAGTGGAGCAGAGAAATATCCGTTTTACTAACTCAGATTCTCCCTTCCATATCTGTGTCTGACTTTAAGGAGACTTTTTGTTTCTTCAGCTTTATTGCATAGGTTAGTTGTAGAAATGTAGACATGCAGAGTTGTTTGATGTGAGAAACCCAATGATTTCTTTACAATGGTGGTGTTAGGAACCAGGTGTCCCAGTATACACAGCATAAATGTAGTTATTTTATTTATTAGCTACAATGATCAGTGAACTTAGATGCGTCTTTTGATTTTGTATGTGTAATGCTGAAGGTAAAGTAGAGGTAAATCTACATAAATACGTTTCTTTGGAGACTGTAGTTGCTTTCCCACTGCATGGTATGGACTCCACCTGACTCGACTCACTTTTTGGTACCTGCTGTCTCATTTGTTTTTGGCGACCCCCTAAGTACCCCCTAAGCAGCTGGCATTGCTTGTCTCTGTCAGACGGTTGGAATAAACATGTTTTTTTTTCTTATACACATCTTCATACACATTCAGAGAGTTCCCATCTGCTTTAGATTTAGAATCTGTATGTTTTGCTGAGCATTGTAGCTCATTAAGCAGCAAGTATTGTGTGCAGTATGTGCCTGTGTGTGATGAGTAATGGTCTGGGCCGAGTGGAGTGCCAGCAGTGACCAGGAGCAGCACTGGCACAAGCTCTCCAGAACTCTTGTGTAGATGCCCATGGCCCTGCTGCATGAGCCCTGGTGCCCGGGGCTGGCACAGTGCCAGCTGGAGGTGCCCAGTCTGTGGCGTTCCAGCTGGGAATTTCCATCACATGCCTGCAGGGGGCAATAGCAAGGCCAACTCAGTTCCAGGCCCCTGCGGCATTCGCAGTTTTCTTTTGCATAGAGATTGCAGAGCCAATGCAGAATGGAAATCATTGATGCATCAGAATGATCTGAAAGTGGCGATCTAATTTTGGAATATTTAATTGATTATAATAATATTCAATAAAGTAAGTGTTTACGTATTGGCCAAATTAAAAACCCATGGCCTGTTTTCAAATGTTAAAATAATTTCCCCAAAACAAACCTGACTGATACAAACAGCAGTTAACAGGACTCAAATACTAATTTGATTTCTGAATGGGTACTCAAATATTTTTAGAGCTTTCTTTAAAAACAATAATATTTATTATATTTATTGTTTTATATGTCAGATGTGCTGTAATGTTAGGTCACATACAGAGATGAGTTGGACAGGATGTTTGCTTAGATAGATTAATGTTGAAAATGTAAAAGCATTGTTCAGCAAAATTCTCACAGTTTTGTTTCTCTCATATTCTGTGACAAAGACAAAGCTTCTGAATACAAAATAAAGAACATCAATTGAGTATTCCAATACGACTGTATTTTTTTAAATGTATACCAAAGAAATGCAATTGAATCAAGTAATTGTGAAACTTGCCCTGACGTTCATGATGCTATGGATAATTTCCTCGAGAATAAGTGAATGAATCAGTAGTACGTCAGTAGATACGTAACAAATGCTCTGATTCTGTTTGATTCACAATATGATTCCATGTCCATATTTTTTCCAAAAACTTTACACTAGAGCTGAGGTGCGAGGAATTTGCTATATGACATGAACATGCTGGACTTCATTATCACGTCTTAATGCCTTGTTACAAGGTCATGGAATTACGGCAACAGGAAGTTCTAGTTCAAGCTTAGCAAAAGCTTACTAAATGCTTTATAAAGACCCGCTAGAACAGACTATAGGTGAGTTAAAACACTGCTATATAACTGCATGCAGGGATATAGCCTTTTAGCCTTTGTTCATAAGGTGGATTAGGGGTGGTTTTGGGGAAAGGAATAATTGAAGCTATGTAGGGCAGTGGATGTCAATTAATCATGAAATGTTTGCAAGCCATAAAGGGTAGCTGGCATTATTTAAATGATGTAAAAGTAAAAAATAGGGATAGAAGTTTATTCCTGCAACAATGACATATGCACAGTATTTTCTGCCTTTTCTGTTCAGGTTTTCATCCTCTAATCCGATCAGGTTGCACAACAGCCTATCATTTGCCCTGTTGTGGGTCGTAATGAGGTTATGTGTTTGTGCAGGCGTTACCATTCATGTTTGCCTGTCCGTCTGTGTCAGATACTTTCATGTTGCTCTCTCCGGGCGTACTGCTCTTTGATATGGACCTGCGGAGTGTCAGAGCTCAGATGGCGTGTGGGCAGGGCTGGTGCTGCCCATGCAGAGAGGCAGCTTATAGTATAAAACCACCAGTTACCTCCAGGGCCTACTTCTCTAACTGTGGCCCCACTGCTTTCTATCACACTTCTTTGGTGTGGGGTTGATTGTGCAACTGACCTGGAAATAAAGCCCTGCAGAATGGGAATAAGTTAGAATGAAATGTGATTAGCTGTAGCTGCAGGGAATCATCTAAGTGAGATCATGTCCTGTTGTCCAATTGTGAAATCTTATTTCTGGTCATGCAGTACAGTTATTGGGTTCACTAGAATAAAGCAACAGATTTATAATTCAGATCAGATCTCAACAGACAAAAAGTGCAAATTGTAATTCCATGGCACAGTGAGTTAGCACTGAGGCTGATTGTGAAATTGAATGCCATTTGATATTGTATGTAGAACACTATGTGGAGTCTAGATTTTGAATTAAATCTTAGTCATGGGGATCAACTGCTTTGCATAGTTTCAGTTTTTTCCTGCACCAACACTCTTGATCCATCTCATCAGCTAATTATCCTGCTCTTCACAACCAAAATATTATTTGCACTTGCATCTCTTGATGTGATGTTCACTGAAGACTGATTTAGTGATTGAATGTGATAAAGTCAGTGGTGAACTGTGACTGTTGGCCAGTTACACCTTCAGGTCAAGCATCAATATCAGGTCAAATCAATATCATACAATTTAAGGAAAACAACACAACTCGAAATCGTTGGTGCACACACATGATTGTTAACAGTCAAACTTGTAAAAGACATTCCATATGTCACATTGCAACACCAACATATTGTTTCCTAACAAAGTGGTCTCACTCCATTTGGGAATGAAAACATGATTAATTAATTTCACTGTCACAATCTGAAACATTAAGTTTTCTGATCAGGCATAAACAATAGGAAATCTCCCTTTGCTGTATCCCAAAATGAAAGTGATTCTGATTATTTATTATACTTTTATTATTTATACTATTATTTATATTTTCTGTTGGTCATTTCAAGATTTTAACCCTTTTGTTTTCTGCTGAAACAGAACAATGAAATATTAGTACTACAGTACTAATAGTAAATTATGAATTGTAATTGTATCATTAAAAGGAGACATGTATTTCTCTAGTTCTCAAGAATGATGTGACATGCAATACTAAATTGCCAGTTTAATACAAATACCTTGTACCTATGCATATTGGCAAGCAATTTTACCAGAAACACTGATCATTTTGGTGCATTTTGATCTTTTATTTAAACTGTTGTTGGTGAGTTTGTAACATGCATAAGTCTGGGTTGTAGCCCAGTTCAAGCAGACACCAGTGTAGCACTCCTGGAATAAGTGCTATATTTCACCTACTTTCACTTGTGGTTTTATATTTCAGTCTATGAATAAGACAGAAAATTCCTGAAAGTTTGCTCAGAGTGCAGTGCTGTGTGTTGGCATGTTTATCTCTGGTCTGGATTGATGATTGAGTGTTAAATTTCATGGTGCTTTTAAAAAGGCGGTTTAATTAAAGGAGATAGATGAGGGGTGGAGGTGGTCAAACTGCTAGCTGCTTGGCAGGGAGGAGCATCACTCTCATAGGTACCCATCCAGGGCCCCGTTTTCACCATGCATCTGGTGCCCTCCACAGAAGGGGGAATTATACTCAATCAAAGGAGTGGAGGGGTGTGCGATGGGACAGAGGGAGAGAAGGAAATAGTGAGTGGGGTCAGATAGCATGCGATAGGGGATGTTTTGTCAGTGTCTTTCTCTGAACCTCATAGCCTAATAAGTCAGTCGACTTATTGTGCCTTAATTTCAAGTCGGTGGCAACCGGAAAATTCCCTCAAGGTACTGTCTGTATAAACTGTCTTTTTAATAAACTACCTGTGCACTTTCAAACTTCTCAATGTCTCGTTTTATATGTCGGGGCCCTCAGAATTCTAGAAATGAAGTGTGGAGCTACTTTGAGCCTTGTTAATGGTGTAAAAATAGCAATTTATCTG
>JBBIGA010038496.1:0-13508 GCA_037576975.1 Alestes dentex
TGAATCTTGAATCTTTCGCGAAAGAATCCACTCCACTTAATCGATAGAAGAATACACACACCACTGGAAATGCGAGCCACCAGCCTGTGCACTGATGATTCACTTCACTAGCATGCGGTGAGTTGGAGGCAAAGGAGCGGATTTCCAGTGGTGTGTGTATTCTTCTATCGATTTAGTGGAGTGGATTTCTTTCACGAAAGATTCATGATTCAAGATTCAAGATTCAAGATTCAACAGGGGTTTCCAAACACCCCTAAAAGGACGAGACTTTGCACGCACGCAGCAACCCCGCCCCCACGCCCAAACCCCGCCCCCACACGTAGACCGATGCGTCCCCCCACATTAAAAATGCTTCTGATGCCCCTGCACGAGGTAATTCTATTTCAAAGATGAACCAAAGCTGACCTTCAAAATGTGCTTCTGCCTGGGAGTGTTAAGTCCATATCCTTTAAAAAAAACACCTCTAATGAGTTTGTAATTAAGTTAATACACTGCTTGCCGTGAAAACTGACAGGACAGACTACTAAGCATGAAATATATAAAAATAAACGTTGCACTGGATTCAGAACATTTCAACACAGTAGTGATCATCACATGGCCATCAGTTCTCCATCCAATGAAGAGCTGTTAGTCCAGAAATTGCTATACACATTATTTAAGCTGAGAGCAGCTGATTTGAAACAAATGGAACTCAGTCAAGGGCTGACTACATGACTACATGCAGACTGATTTTAAGCTTAACCCTATGTTCATTTAGGCTTAACTATCATTGTATTCCAAGACACTTTTGACTGGGAATATTTTAGTTGATTATTAATCCATGATAATATATATATATATATATATATATATTACTACGTAATGTTGTGTTGGAACTTTCTACTAACTCAAATGTATGTGAACATTACAAGTTTTGAACTTCCATTTGCTATTTATGGCTTGTAGGCCTCATTCACCTAAGGTCATACAACTCGTTTTTTAAAGAAACATTTATTATAGAGATAATTTTCTTAAAAGTGGCACAAAATAAGGGGAGTTTCTATGTGGTTGCAAACGTATACAAGGTGGTTGCCCAGGTGAAGGAAGCAGTTGCTGGGGAGATTCTAGGCAGCAGGCCAATCTCAAAATTTCTTCAGGAATTTTTCATTTTATTTGAATGAACTGTCAACAGATGTGGTTCCCATGGAGTAAAAATGGAAATGGAGGTAGGTTCCCATGGGAAAATGGGGACATAACCAATGAAATTAACTGCATTTTTTAGAGAGAAAACTTGAAAATCGGTCAGATTTGACCGAAACACAACAGGGGGGTAAATGCCATGACAAATAACACACCACTTCCATGAATGTCAAATAAGATCATGCCTTAGCAGTGAAAACAGTGTTGGTCATTATATAGTTTAGACATCATTTAAGCATTTTGTATAGAACAGTTTGTCTGAAAACATGTGATTTAAGCAGTGTTTTTCTCAGTGATTCGAGAGACAGCCTGATGCAGTCTTTTTTAGGAATTTGGCATGCAGTAGATGGGGCTGGGCACCGCAGAACACTGCAGTGCTCATAGCTTTCAGAACACCCACTCTTGTTCTTCCCTGGTCCTTTATTCCCGTATACATTTTGCTGCTCTTCTGCTCTGCAATGCAGTCTGTATCCTCTTTAACACTGTCTTACTTCCTTACACAATCTCCCACCATGCTTTCTTTTTTCCCCTCCTCTTCTTTAGTAAATACACACACATACACACACACACACACACACACACACACACACACACACACACGCACAGCCTGGAGATAAGTGATGAAGTGTCCTGGTCTGTTACTTCTCACAGCACAAATGCACCACTGAGGAAATGTAAGGCTTAAGATTAATTAGGGTGTCAAACAGATGAAAGTAAAAAGACTGTTCTGACCTGAGCAGCTACAACCATTATCCAGATTTGGATAATAACAGTGAATATCAGTACAAATATTGTAATTACAGGCTTTTCATTTCACACATCCTAAACAAAATGTTATTTATAGAAATGATACAATATACATTTGACAAACAAATCAAATTTTTCAGCCATTTGAGACAAACTATCTAACCACATGGAAATTTATCAATTAAATCAAACTAAACAATACTAACAGAATATACTATTTTTTTTTAAATTACTATCAGTTATATACAGCCTATTCAAATTCAGTGATCCACAACGAAAAAAGCACCTTAGACAGAGCAAGAGCAGAAGAAATAACTATCATGACAAGCTATGCATTCATTATATTTGTGAAAGTTTTACATTCACAACATATTCTTAGCTTTTCTCTTATTACATTATAGCATAGTTATGAAGCTTCAGTAAAGTGTTAGTGATGCTCCCAGACAGTAACTGTATGACTATGACAGTAACTGAGCAATTAAAGAGTTTTATGACCCAGCTCAAGACATTGTTCATTATTGTGAAATGACAGAGCATTCACTGTCATGGTGACTCAGAGTTGTTTCTCTTTCTCATAATCATTTCACCCTCATGAAAAGGCATCACGATTTTCTTGATCCATAATGTTCTCTCAAACAACAAATCATGTTACTTACCACATGTGATTCTGTCCCAAACGGGAAATTTTCAGACCAAAAGCCTCCGAGGAAACAAGAGTCCTGAAAATGTCCTTCTTCCAACCATATGTGTGCACACCTGGACTCTTCTCCTATAATATTCTTCTCACTCTCACACACACATTCACTCACACTGTACATAAACTGGGGCTGGAGCAGTAAATTGCCACGTCTGTAAATGGGAAGGGCATAGAATAAAATCACACATGCATCTACACTGCGGGCACTTATTCTCTCTCAGTGCCTCTGCTGCAGTTTTATTGCTGTACTGGCCAGTAGCATCCTCTGGTTGGCTGCGAGGCTCCTTGATAATGTAAGCTCCCTTTAAATGGGAGGGGGCAGTTCCTGATGCCTATCAAAGAGTCCCCTCCCACCTTTGAGCACACATTGGCTTGCATGGATAGACATACTGCAAAGGGAGGGCTGCTGAGCTCTGCAGTATTAGGCGCAGTGCAGTATTAGGCACAAGCAGAAAGGAAGACTGAGAACAGGGCAGCATATCCTGGGAAAAAAACACAGAAAGCACAAGCAATGTTTTGGGTTTTTTTTAAACAAAACAAGAAGAATACAGATATGCATTAAGCTTTGAATACAGAATTGTTCCATAAAATACATAAGCACATGAAGGGGAGAGAAAAAACATCCCTTGATTTGTTACACTTCCCTGGTGCTTGGGCTCTCTGCAGGGTAGTTCATCTGTTCTGCGGTAGTGTGTGCAGTTTTATTTGCCCAAGAGCGTTGGGGGTGGGGTGGGGGTGGCATCTAAATGCAGCCATGTATGAAAACTGAAGCAGATGCCTTTTGGAGAAACAATGTCTTTATTCTTAACAATTATTACCCCTAAAAGGTCTAGGCTGAAGAAGAGAATAAATCTCAACAACAACATATTATATTATTATTATTATTATTATTATTATTATTATTATTGTATTATAAATATATTAATATTATTAGTAGTAGTACTTCTACAATTACTACTCCTACTACTACCACTACTACTAATAATAATAATCACAATAATTATATAATAATACATTCTTTTATTATATACCATACTTAAAGCAGATTGAATTACACATTTCATTCATACAATGCTCAAAATGCTTCAGAAAAAATTCATTAAAAATGAACACAATAATCAAATGTAAAAGAAAAAATTCAGTACTTTAAAATAACAATAGAAAAAAGATTTAATAAAAGAAAAAATGCTAATATGATGTGACAGAAAAGTTAATATGGCAAAAACAGTGGTACAAACCAAGTAATTCTCTGAAATAAAAAATAACAAATAAAAATTGAACTAAAATTAAAAGTGAAAGCGCACGCTACAGTATAATTTGTACAATTGTCAACAGGGCTGAGGTACTTTTGCATACCTTCCGCTACACAGATCATATTCAATGAAGCCACTTGCTTTGAAATATGTTTTTTATTGAAATAAAAATCAAGACAGCTTGGGCACTAACTGGTATTTTTTATCTTGGCAGTTTGCTATTTACATCACATTATGAACAGTTTTGCATATTTACAGTGTACAGTGCCACAGTTACTTCATTACACCTATTGGGATAGGCTTTAAATAGATAAACTACTTGGTATAATCTGCCTCAAATGAATAATAACACTGATAAACTATGGCTGTAATCTCCTAACCAGTTTTTGTTTTAGTATTCCTGCTTTCAGCACATCAAAACCCAGACAATTCAGCAATGCCTTGCTGGCTCTAGAGTCTAGTATAGATTTTAACAAAAATATAAGGCAAGGGATCAGGCCATACCACTAACTAACATATGACATATCCTCTCAGTTTTCAACTAAGGAGAGTTTTTTAGCTTTGCTGTCTGGAGCTGGCTCTTTCAGAAACATTTTACACAAAGAAAATTTCAGTGAGGCACTTTTTCTCTGTTTAGATGCCTTTTTTGGATTTTGGTATAATGTATACAACTCACTTTTATAGTTACCATCAGATTTTGTTACATCAAAGTCAAAGTTACTCTGAAACATAGTAATAAATAAAGCAAATGATCTAAAATTGAATAACTGCATCTGGTGATACATGATGTATGTTCTTTTACTCCAGAGAACATTTTTGTTAACAGGCATTTAAGTATGTGGAAATTAAAAGTTTGTGAATTAGTAACACATGGGAGTGAAAAATAGTGGTAGAGGAAAAAGAAGAAAAAAGTGAAAATGTGTTACTCTCTTTGCTTGCTTTGCCATGCTTCAGTTGTCTGTATATGAATGGTAATCGTTTTTGGTCCTTTTGCCTTTGACTAAAGTGACTAAAGCATAATTTAAGCACATGGTACTCGCTTGTAAAATCCAAGTAATTACAACAGTTCTTACCATATTAATTCTGCTTATAAATGCAAAGGACCAAGTAATTACTTTAAATACCCCATATCTGAAATGCCGCTTAACCAGATTTGAATATAATATCACTTGAAGGCTTGGACAAAAGTTTAGACTCTTGGATCTTCTGTTTTGGATTCTTGAATCTTCTACTGCAGATTCATGGTGTTCTGAAATAATTAAAAAGAAATTAGGCCATCTTTTTCTATCCAGTGGCTGTGCCTCAGAGTAAAAGAATATGTGTTGTTAAGTATATTATGTAAAAACAGCAACATAAATAAAATGGATTATTACGTGCTCTAGACTAACATTTCTATGATTATTTTTTTTAACTACAACACAGTTTTTTGTTTTTGTCTTAAGATGGACTATATTTGTTCAAAATTATTAAACAATATAAATATGTGTACCTTTAGATAGACAAGCCATTACTGTCTTCTCATGGTGATGTGTCAACTTGAAGTAAGAAAAAAAACAATTGGTTGTAATTTCTGCTATTAGGTAAAATGTCCCTTTAATTGTTGTTAGTGACAATTCATGTTGAAATGAAAAAAAAAGTTGGTATTTAAATCTTCTAGTACCAGATGGGGAAATATATAAAGGAACTTCCGTAATAATATAATTTATAAGTTGTATAACACAACAGGGTAAGTAATACCATATGCTTTGCTTCAGGAGATGGTAGTGTCTACTTCATGGACATTTATCAAACTTAAATCAATTTAAGGGAAGGATTATGTGTATATATTACATATATTTTCATGTTTTAAGCCTAAAGACTACTCTGGCAATTTCAGTGCTTGCTGTTGTGTATCCTCTTCATTCAACACCCTGACCACTACCAACAGCACCGGTTACATCCTGAATTTAAACAAATTATGTCTTTAATGAATTAAAACTGGTTTCTGGTTGAGTGTCTCCATCCATATTCTCACTCAGATCATTTTGTTCATTTTTGTTCCTCACTAGTGCTCCTGTCTGTGGGTGACAGGTTGTCCAGGACTTTGTTTATCAACTCTGATTCTGCTGAATGTCTAACCTGTCCACTGTTGTTACTTCAGTGCAGTCTTATTACATATTCACTCTTGTAATACATCTAAATAATCAGAATGGGCTGTTAAGGAAGCAAGTAGAAAGGTGCTCAAAAGGTTATGCTGGAACAAACGACATAACATTTATTCTAAGTAACACAAATAAAGCACGTACACTGATGTATCTCAACCACGGTGGTCTTAATACAATTTTTAAAAAGGCATAATAAGCATGGTAGACCAGTTTAAAAGGTTTAAAATTATCAGAGGGACACTATATTATGAAAAGTCCTCAGTTCTAAAGAACAAGCTTCCTATCACAGCTACCCTTAGAGGACTTAATGTTGGAAAGGAATAGGCAGGTTGCAGCTACTAGTTCTCTTTTTACAGAACTCTTACAGCAATGTAAAATAATAATTGGTACAAAAAAATAAGAATAAGCAGTAACTTGACAAGACTAGTCCATCATTCCCCTTTAATAGTGATTTCTCAAACTGAAATGAAAGACAAAAGGAATTGGTATGTACATCACCTATACTAAATAATGTATGAGAGAAATGAAATAACTGCAATGACACTATGCTTACATAATACATAATTAAAAAATAATAATATAGCAGTATTAAAAAAACAAATACATACCTTTAAATGATGTAAAACCATTTGTCTCTTTAGGTGACTCCGCCTCAACTTGAAGTAAGTGAAAAAGAAGCATTAGAATTGAAAGTGTGTGAAACGTAAAATCTAAACACATCCTTTAACAATGTCCTTCACAACAGTCTATGTTTATTTTTCAGATAAATTACTTCAGATAAATACTTTGGATAAATGTTTTCTTATCTGTCCCAGTCTGCTATAACTACACTTTACCTTCAAATATAAATATGTAAAATAGTATATGCTTGAAGCGACATTTCTCATGAGTCATCCATTACAGATTACAAAAATATAAATTTTAGTCATGTCCTTTAACACTGTAACACTCGGCCCTGTTTTGTTCTGTTTTCACGGAACTTTTATTTTGACAGTCATGGGTTCCACCCTTCCTTACTCCTCACTTTGGATTCACCTGGGCCTTGTTTATCCCTTTTTACCAAAGCCACCTCTACTGTGAGGCTGCTGTTTGTCTTTTTTGTGACTACTCTCATGATTTCCCTCGCTCCCTCCCTGCTTGTTCCTTCCATCTGTGGTGTGGCTGTGTTTGACTGTTTATGCTTCCTGTCTAGTTCTGGTTTCCGTTACACCTGACTTGTATTTCCCCTGTGTATCTAGGTTCCCCTTGCCGTGGAAGAGAGTTGCCAAACTCTCTGGTTCCTGGTGTGTTTGGTTCACACATGCCTGCCTGCTCAGGACCACACAGCCTGCTGCTACTGCTTTTATTTTCCTCAATAAAACCAGATCCCAAAGCATTCACATCCCATTTACCACACCCACAACCCTCATGACCAACATTTACTAAATGTTCCCTGAGGATCTTCACTATAAAAAATATATGGAATATTCAGTAAGTCACATGTTTAATAGAATTCTTTATTATGCAAAAGCACATGGGAAGAAAAAAAACAGGTTTCTAATGTGTTAAGCTTAATTTAAAAATTAAGTTTAATTTAAGTCACTGACTGGGTCACTTTGAAAGTACAACCAAATTTCCTGAATTATTGACTGAAAGTAACTTATTTATCTAAAATTAAATCACCAGAATGTTCTTACTGTTCTTCACCATTAGTATGGATATTAGATAACCACACTTTGTGTATTTGCTTATTCTTATGTGAGCCACTATCAGGAAAGAAACCATGAAACATATACTATTTCTAAGACTGGTTCACATATTTAAATGCATGTTTTGAGTTACATGGGTTTTAGAGAAGATCATGTGCCCAAATGAAAATGACTTACCATTAATCTCCTCCTCAAATGTTGAAACTGCCTTATGAAGTAATCCAGTACTCTCACTGCGTTCTGAAAAATACAGAAGAAAGACATTCAAACAAAATACAGTAACAATGAAACAAGAAAGGTGTCACACACACTCGATAATTTAAAACATCATTTATGAATGACTGGTTCAACGCATGAACACATTCAATGCATGACAAACTAATCAGACATACTAATGTTCTAGTCCCACAGTGGCCTTCCCCTGGGCTATTTTTTATTATTTAAAGATCAAGGCAGGGCAGCTTAAAATGCCACACATCATCAGGTTAAGGGACTCTAAAAAACAGAACAGCCACAACATTAAGACCACTCACAGATAAAGTAAATAAAACAGATTATCTTATTACAAGGGCACCTATCAAAGAGTGGGATATGCTAGGCATCAAGTGAACCTCCAATTCTTGAAGTGTTAAAAGCCAATAGAAAGGAAATGCAGCAGTTGCAAACATTACAGAAAAAGGTAACACTGGGTATAACAGACGGTTGTCAGAACACAAAGATACTTGCTGCATATGGGGCTGTATAGCCACAGACCGGTCAAAGGGTCATGCAGATACCCATCCACCACCAAATGTGCCAACAACAGTCACATGAGTACTAAAGAACAATGAAAGTAGGTCGCCTGGTATGACGAATCACGTGTATGCCACTCACCTAGGAAGTGATGGCACCTGGATGCACTATACGAAGAGAGCAAACCGGCTGAGGCAGTGTGATGCTCTGGGCAGTTTTCTACTGAGAAACTTTGGGTCATGGCATTCATGTGGATGTTACCACCTACTTAAACTTGGCTGGCCACTAACTACAACCCTTCATGGCAATTGTCCTTAATGGCAGTGGCCTCTTTCAACAGAATAATGACCCTTGCAACATTAAGGAATGGTTTGAGCGGAATAATAAAGAGTTCAAGGTGTTGACTTGGCCTCCAAATTCCCCAGATCTCATTCTAATCGAGTATTTATGGGATATGCTGGACAGTCTTGTCCGATTCATGGAGAGACAACTTGCACTTCAGAAGTCTTGTGAAGCCCATTCTTCAACAAGTCAGAGCTGTTTTGGTGGCAATAGGGGGACCTACACAATAGTAGGCAGGTGGCTTTGATGTTATTCCTACTCTGTGTATGTCTAGCACCTGTGTGAATCTTTGGATTCATGCTGGTGACACATCTTTTTTTTTAAAGAGCATTAAAGGGTGATATTGTAATGTTTTATGGATGACTGTTTAGAGAAATTATTGTGTGGAATTGTGCATTGTTTCTTCCTTTTACCTGTCTTTATTTGTTCTTGCTGTACATAATTTGTCAGCAAGATGGAGCTGTGAAACCTGACTACTAAAATCTTTTTTTTTCTATTTTCTGGTTCACATTTACAATATACAGTATTTGCATTCACAAAGAAAAACTTCATTTGTGCTGAATTTAATTAAACTATAACCAGCTGAGAAAGAACTACAAAGCTCAAGATCTTGAAGCTGAGTAAAAAACACAAAACTATCAATTTAAACGACAAAGAGGGTGTTAGTGAATTGTAAAATTTACAAAGCACCTTCTTGGTCAGGTGGAGGTCCATTTTCTGTCAGATATTCCTGTAAAGGTGAACTAGTTTCTGCGAAAAAAACACAGATAATTAAGAATTTTGCAACTAAACTGAACAAAGGAACATAAGACACATAACATGATGTGCACTGAAAGCATAATAAAATCAAGGAAACCTACGTGTCTTTGAATCTGTCATTGAAAAAAACAAATCCTCCTTTGTGGTTTCCTCTTTTTCTATAATTTAAAAAACACATTTTCAGTGATTAATAAAATAATAAAAGATGCAAAATACACAAACCAAAAATAAAATGTTTATCTTAATTCCACCTTCAAATAAAACTGAATTCATGGGCCAGTTCATGTTAAACATATTTATGTATCATAATATATCAGTTTTTGATACATAATCACATCATCCACCCACTCTTGTATTTTGATACACATATAAAAACATGAAGGAAAAATTCCATATTTTTCAAATCACGCTGACTTAAAGCAATTTTAAAACAATTATTTCCTTAATCAGATAAGAGGGAACAATGGACACAATTTCAATTTCATAATTTCTGGTCCTCCCTACCTGGTTTGCGGGTGAACCTCAAAACTATGCACCCAATGATCAGCAAGATGATACTGCAGACAACACAGCCAGAGATGGCTAGGAGGACTTTTCGTTTCAGGACTGCGATTATAAAAGAAAGTATCAACTTTTTTTGTTAGCATACTGATTGATGCCAATAAATTACTAACAGACTGGAAACACCTAAGTGTTTTAAAGGAGGTTCAATTAAAGGAGTCTTTAATGCACGACTTACCAATATTATTGGCTTTGAAGCCTTCACTGTAGGAAGAATACAGTGGCCGCATTATCCTGTGGCCCCTGCATTTATATTCACTTTTGAAATTGTCTTCAGTTGCCTTTACACTGTATCTGTTCTCAGGGGTGGTAAGTTCAATCTCCCCTTCCTTGTACCAAGTGTAGTTCCACTCCAGTGTATTTTCACTGACCTCACATTTGAGAGTCAGACTGTCCACAGACAATATATCAGACCAGCTTGTCTCCAGTGTAAGAACAGACGGTGAACGGGCTAAAATTACACACATACACACATACACAGACACACACACACACACACACACATTTTCAAGTCAAAATATTACACATTTACTCAGAATCTGCCCAAATGTGCCCAAGGAATAGATGACCTGAGCTATAAAATCCATTATAATTCCATGGCAACATTACATTTTTCAAGCAAACATTCAGTAGCTGATAACTGAGAGCTGACCTGAACCTAAACTGATTCAAATATATCACTGTCCATTTTAGGATTACAATTTTCAGGGCAAACATAGAGTAGCTCAGTGCAAGGCTGTGTAAAAGGGACCAACGATTACAAGAAACAAGTTTGAAGATGTCGCATCATGAGACACAGATGTCGAAATTGTTCATCTTACAGACGGTCCATTTCAAAACTAAGTTTACCAGAAGAAGTCATTGATAACAGAGGGTTTGAGAACTTACCCTGTACGGTCAAAGGAAAATCGGTGCTCCGTGCTCTTGACTGTGGTCTGTCCTGAAGCTCTGTTTGACAGGTGTAACTTCCATGGTGACTCATTTCTGCAGAACTGATTGAGAGACTGCTACCAGTTCTGAGTGTGTCATCACCAGTGATCTCCTGTGTATTTCTGAACCATGTGTACTTCCAGTCTATGGATGTGTCTGGAACTTCACAATTCAACTTCACTGTTTCATCAGTGAATACTTTGTCCCATCTTGAACTCAGAATTACTTTTGGTTGAGGTGGGTCTAAATGGTGGGAAAAGAATAATTAATTTTAAATTATTTCCTTCACTAATGAAAGCAACTCAAATTTTTCATGAAAACCATAGAATGAAACAAGAACAACAGATGACAGAAGCAGATGTATTTTACTTTCTAGGATAAAAGGGACATTAGATGAAAATTCACATATTCTCTTTCCATGTGCCTTTGTTTATGCATTTAACAGAGTTGATGACATTTGTGAAAATTGCAGTTTCATTGATTAAGGCATATTGTTAACTGGCTGGTAGTGTAATAAATGGGGCAATTATGTTTTCTAACAGGATCAGATGGTTTGCTAACAGGATCAGATGGTCAGGATCCTTCAATAATTGACTATCATTTTGCACTTATTAAGTTCATCATTGCTACTTTTACTCAGAATCTGTTTTAAATATGCCCTTGGAAAAAAAAAAAAAGATTTGACCTGAGCTTAAGCTGATTGAAATATCATTTTAATTCCAATCTTGCATTACACTTTCTAAAGCAAACATACAGTAGCTCAGTGCAAGGCTGTGTAAAAGGGACCAGAAGTTACAGTTAACAAGCTTGAAAACAACAAATCGCAAGAGATAGACCTCAAAATGTATCATTTTACAGACAGTCCATTTCAAAACTAAATTGATAACAGACAGTTTGAGAGCTTCATTGCTACTTTTACTGAATCTGTTTGAAATATGCCCTTGGAAAAAAAATTTGTCCTGAGCATAAGCTGATTAAAATATCATTTCAATTCCATTCTAACATTACAAACTCAGAGCAAACACACAGTTGCTCAGGGCAAGGCTGTGTAAAAGGGACCAATGGTTACAATAAACAAGCCTGAAGATGTCGTATCGCAAGAAACAAATGTCATAATTGTCCATTTTACTGATGGCCCATTTCAAAACTATATTATCATAAAAACATATTGATAACTGAGAGTTTAAGAGCTTACCCTGCACAGTCAATACAAATGCAGAGCTCCGTGCTCTTGACTGTGGTCTGTCCTGAAGCTCTGTTTGACAGGTGTAACTTCCATGGTGACTCTTTTTTGCAGAATTGATTGAGAGACTGCTACCAGTTCTGACTGTGTCACCACCAGTGATCTCCTGTGAACTTCTGAACCACATGTACTTCCAGTCCATGAATGTGTCTGGAACTTTACAATTAAACTTCACTGTTTCATCAGTGAACACTTTGTCCCATCTTGAACTCAGAATTACTTTTGGTTGAGGTGGGTCTAAAGGGTGGGGAAGAATAATGAATTTTAAGTAGCTTCCTTCACTAATGAGTATAACTCATTTTTTTGCAAACCATAGAATGAAACCAGGAAAACAACGGACAGAAGCAGTTCTATTTTACTTTCTGGGATAAAATGAACATCCATCCATTTTCTAACACTTTGTCCCGCACTTAGGGTTGGGGGGGCTGGAGCCTATCCCAGCTGGAATGGGAGAAGGCGGGGTACACCCTGGACAGTTGCCAGCACGTCACAGGGCCAAATACAGAGACAGACAACCATTCATGCTCACAGTCACACCTAGGGGCAATTCAGAGTGCTCAATCAACCTATCCCCAACACATGCATGTTTTTGGTGGCGGGAGGAAACCGGAGCTACCGGAGCTCCTGGAGGAAACCCGTGCAGTCACAGGGAGAACATTCAAACTCCACACAGAAAGACCCGGTAGTTGAACCCTGGACCTTCTTGCTGTGCGGCAACAGCGCTAACCCCTGCCCCACCATGTTGCCCCAAGGATAAAATGAACATTAGATGAAATTTCACATTTTCTGTTTTTATATTTGCATGTGCCTTTGTTTAAGGATTGAACAGAGTTGATGACATAGGTGCAGACTGCAGTGTCACTGATTAAGGCTTTTTAAAATATTGTGAACTGGTTGGTAGAGTAATTAATGGGGCGATTATGTTTTCTAACAGGATCAGCTGATTTTGGATAACTTTTCTCCTTCAGTAACAGACAATGTTATATAGTGCTTTTTAGTTAATCATTGTTCTTTAGCACATTTTCTGAAATCTCAAACAAGTAAGTGTGAAACACAAAGCAAAGCAGAGGAAATAAGCCAAGTACTTCATGGCAAATCTGTATTTTCAGTGACTTATTGCATGAAAGTACACAAAAACTATCATTTGAAAATATGAAAACATTATCTTAACGATGCTCGTAAGAGGGGCATCCAGCTAAGAAGGTCATGTCTTATTATTTAGACATGAGATCA
>JBBIGA010038514.1:0-13507 GCA_037576975.1 Alestes dentex
TATATATATAAATTGGAAGTCCTTGACTCACCTGCTGTGAGTTGGATTAGGGTTTGGACTTTTGGTTGGCAGGTGATCAGAAGGTCCAACAGACATCACAGCAGCAGAACACAGGGCAAGCGATTGTAGCAAATTACAGATTTGCAGCATAGCAAATTGCAGCATAATAACTGGTAATAGATTATAACGAACAGTCCTGGGTGGATGTGAACAGAGCGGAGAAAAAGAGGCTGTCATGTAATCGGCTGGCTTTTTCTCTTCTTCTCAGCAAATCCCTGTGAAAAAGGGTGTCCCTACAAAATATAATGGTTGAGAGAGAAGGATCCTCCACCTCGATGTTAGAAAATTCCCACATCTTTGGGTCTCTATTCATTCAAGTTGACTGACAGGCGTCTGTGACGGCAATGTGTGGCAGGACTTTTCGCATGGCTGCTTGACTGAGTTGGGGTTAAAGTAGTAGACACTGGCTAGATGTCAGTGTCAAAGGTGCTTCCCCCAAGGAGGCCTTACAAGGACCATTTCATGTCAAAGAACATTCCCTTTAAGTCCAAGAAGGACCTGGAGATGGAAGTGACATGGTAAATAAGGCTCCAGTGCTTGATGAGTGAAAGCAATACTTGACAGCTGAGAATTGGTTTTCTTTCAGAGTTTTCCTTTCGTAGTAGCAAGGGACGTTTTATGGATCCCTTTACAACATTTCCGAGTTGCCATTATTAGTCATTTTAGCCTGGCAGTGAAAAGGCTGTACTGATAATTAAAATATACATGAAATGTAAAATGTACAGTAGTTGGTACTGTCTCTGATCATTATTACTATTATAACTAATATTATGTTATTCATAATTATAGTTGGCTTTTTTTGTTTTAATAAAATTGAGGTCAATTTTTGAGATCTTACTGTGAAAGTTAAGAGACTACAACCATAAAAACGGTTAAACTTTCCATTATTATTGAATGTTCTGAACCCAGATTACATATCATGATCAATTTAGGAGTATACATCAATAAAGACAAAATTAACATATGTATGATTACATCAAAAAGCTACAGATGGAAATCATCGGCAATTGTGAACCATTGTTTCATGTGAAATGTCGCTACTAATGTGAATATTACTGATCTATTACTGATCTCTACTACGTACAATAACAGACTCCTAAACACTACTAGTAATTCACTTCACTGTAATTTATTTATCTATAGTATTTATACCCCAGCGTTTGTGTATACAGCATCGTGTATTTCACATTTCATTGTCTATTTCTGATAAATGCAGAGCTCCAAGTTGATAAATTTATTGACACAGTCTATGAATACATAATGAGTTTGGAACATAGAAAATTCTTGCCAGCAACATGTAGAAAACAAAGGTCTCTTTATATGGAGAGTGAGGTTAGTATTTAGATGGTCTTGATCTGGTAATCAGGGGTCCTTCTGAAACTCCAGAGTAGGTTTCCGGAGCAGGTAATTCAGTTGGAATCTTGGTTTTGGATCTCGGTTAAGATCTTACAATCTTTATATTTGGACTATACACAACCTCTGAAAAAGAAGCAGAATTACCTGTTTTTTGTTTTGTCCTAACTGGTTCTAATGACACAGTGTATTTGGTGCCGCTGTCACTTCATAGCCAGAAGGTCCTGTTTCTTCCCACGGTCCAAACACACATAAGTGGCCCCTTATAGTCACGCATGAGCACACCACAGCTCACAGTGCGAAATTCTTTCTTTGCATTTAACCCGTTCACCAAGTGAAGCAGTGGTCCACAGTGAACACAGCACCCAGGTAGGGGTTTTTTTTTTTAGCGGCCTGTCTTAATTTTAGTTTTAGTCTAGTTTTTGCATCAAGCTGTGATTTTAGTTTTAATGAGTCTTAGTCACGTCCATACTCTTTTTAGTCTAGTCTATTTTTAGTCGACTAAAAGTCTGAGCATTTTAGTCTTATTTTAGTCAGAATTATCTACGACTATTTTCATCTAGTTTTAGTCAATGAAAACTGATGAAGTTACCTTATAGACTCAAGAATGCTGTACATCCATTCCAGACATGGAAGACGCCCTGATTTGAATTTACGACATTTATTTTGCCAACCAACCATGTTAGAACTTAGAAGTAAACACACATAAATGTAAATAAAATAAATAAATAAAATAACATCACATCACTAAAAAGTGCAAATAAAATGAAAATGTGTGTGTCTATTGCCATAAAACCCACATTTGTAAAACTGGTAAAAGTCTTCACCTTCAGTGTGTTGGCCTGAACTTACCAGAATGTTTTTTTTTTTTATTCCTGAACAAATATAGTCTACACAACCAAATCAGGATCAGCTTTTTTTGCATGGATATGGGAAAGTCTTCTTTCGTTTCGTTATCGTCACATGACCAGCATTTATGCTGCGTCTCGTCTCGTTTTTGTCATGTGATAAATGTTTGTTGACGACGATATTTAGTCATAATTTTCATTGACGAAAGCAACACTACACCCAGGGAACAGTGTGTGGGGACAGTACCTTGCTCAATGGGTTTCTCAGTAGTGCCACTGGCTGTCTTGGGATTCAAACCCATAGCCTTCTGGTCATAGGGGCAACTCCCTAACCACTAGGCCAGGACTGGAGATGTGAACTTGACTCTAGTGCACAGAGACTGTATGTTTGAATATCTGAGTGTCTACCCTGTGATGGACTGGCGACCTGTCCAGGGTGATTCTTTGCCTTTCCAGCCCCCCCACAACCCTGGTTAAGCATAAGCAGTTGAGATAATGGATGGATGGTATGAAAACAGGCAGAGTTTGGAACATACTCAAAACTTGGCAAGGTCTCTTTGTAGGGGAAGTGAGGTTTAAGTTCAGATGATGTTGATCTGGTAATCAGGGGTTCTTCTAAAACTCTAAAACAGAGTGGGTTTCTGGAGAGGGTAGATCAGTTGGCATCTTGGTCGAGATCTTACAATCTGCAAATGCTACTTCTGAGCTTTAAATAAGTATTTTGATGTTTGTAAATAGAAAAGAAATTATGTTAATATTGTTATAATAAACCCCAGCTATGAGAATAATTGTGGTGCTGTACATTTTAAAACAACATTTAAAAACTAAAATCAATGTAATTTACTTGGCCTGCACTGTCATGTCTACCAGGGGAAGGAGGACGCCAATGCAGGAATCACCGCTAGCACAGAGATTTTAATGAGGAACACAAAATAGCGCTCCGTAGGGGCCACAACACAAATGCAACTGAGTCGTTAACCACAGCTTTCCACTTTAGGGCTCTTCCTCCGGGCTCTCGGATGAGAGTCATTCCCTCTTACGGTATCTCCACCTTTGGCAGGGCAGGACCCGATACTTCTAGACCACAGTACGGGGGTCCTGAGACATCTCTGGAACCAAAGCTCCACTACTCACAGCAGCCCACGGGTTCCCCAGGCAGCTGACGGGACAGCCCAGTTGGTCACTTCTGTGAGGCAGGGAGAGAGAGAGGATGAGCACTTTCAGAGCTTACTGACTTGATATGAAGGGTAGACACCATCTCCTTCTTTGGGTGAGCAGGAGGACGAGCAGACCAGACACGGACTGATGACGATGACTGCATGCCAGGACTCTGGCTCGCCTGACTTTTAAACCAGGAAGACATGAGGATGTAAGACATGAACACCATTCACAAGACAGAGACACTTGACTCTTAACACAAAGACAGATGACTCACAGGTGACGCTTAGCGGGCGCCATGGCAGTGGCAATCTGCTATGGGCCAAAGCCTTCACGTGCTGCAGGTGCGTTGCCCTGACGCTGCGCCAAACATAAACAAACTCGCATGTGGAGACAGGCGGCCTGACGCGGACTCCTCAATACGCAGGCTAGCGTTCCCTTTGAGGCCATGGCGGAGGCGGCATGGACGTGACATGCACAATGTATTGTCTACTTATTGTCATCATGATCTCGGTCTCAGCAATACTGATTTCACAGAGGGCTGCAGTACAATGACCTTCTAAACAATCACATTATTTCTGACACTGTGAATAGTTAGAGGCTGGTTAGGGATTAGTGGTTCAGATAATGGATGGATGGGTTGAGGATGTTATATTAAGCCTACCACATAGTGGAAATGTTAAAAAATTGCCTGTGCTCAGAGTGAATATTATAAGTTTTTTCTTTTTCCTGGCCCTGGGTGGTACCACATATTGTGGTGGTAAGACAAGCTGGTAACATATGCAAAACAGGCACCCCAGGGGCACATCAACACACCAATTACTAAATTATGGGAAGCAAAGCTACTGAAACTAATTTTCCACAATTCCCATCTCAGTCTCTCATAACCTCTGCAGCCAGAGACCCCCTGCAAGAACTAGATCTTGCACCATGGCAGAATAAAATATATGATTTTCAGTAGCTCATTTAGAGCAGAGGGCCCATGTCTTATCGTTTCAGGTCATGGAAAGCAGTGCACTGGAATGGAAATCTTTTGGATAAATGTGACGGCATGCCAATTATTAAAGTATGGGCAACACAAGCCACTGAAATGAATCTAAACTCCGCAACTCTAAAATGTTAAAATAAGAGATAGCAGCTTGAATTGCTCTTTTGATCTGCGCCCGTGTCTTTCTGAGACCCCTCCTGGCAGGTCAATTCAAATGCTACTGGTACTGTGAAGGCTAGCATCACATCACCCTCTTGAGAACGCCATCTTCCCTTTCACCAGCAAAAAGATGCGTAGTGGATTCCAAGCATGCCTTTTTCATTCTATTTGCTCGCGACATCAATTGTCTATTGATTTTTCGAGGCTTTCGAGCCATGCTCTCTCTGCTTCTCTTGTGCCTCACCCGTTTTAGTCTTTTATGACCTAACCTTCGCTTCCATTCACTCCAATCATATTGGTATGGGCCTTTTTACAATAGACATTGTCACAAAGCTGCTTTATAGAGGTCCTTGCTCTTTTTGCAACATTGCAATACTCTCTCGCTCTCTCTCTATCTGACCACTTTGCTCTCTTTTCTTTTCCTTATCTCCATCCTTCTCAAATCTCGCACTGCAGGTCCACCCCCCCAGCTATCGAGGCTCGTCCGTCTGTCTCAGTAGGACACGACTCCATAGCTTGGCACATGCTGGGAAGGTTGAGTCCACCTAAATTGTCATGAAAAACGGACCTGCTGCGTCACCCTAGGTGTCTTAACTAAATTTAACAACTACAGAGCGCCGAATGGCTGGCACAGTGTGGTCCACATTGTTCCAATGCCCTTTTTTTCCCCACTTGTGGGTGTAGAATATCCCAAAAGGTCTCCCAGGTACAAAGATCTTGCGTTTTTTTCTAAAATGAAAAATAAAATCTTTTGTTCTTTATGGGCAGTTGCATGTGACACCATTTTTAAAACCTTAATAGTGTTTATTACTCAGCGGCACACTGAATGAAAGACCAGCAAATAGCGAGCATGTAGGCAAGCAAACATTGGTTTTAGACTGTTTTACACTGTTTTTATTTGTTGAAATCAGATCTTAAAAATTGAGTTCTAAGGGTTATTGAAGACAGTGGCAAATTTGACCAAAGTGTTCCTGTGTTGTTTCCAGTTGGTCAAGTTTTCTCTCGTCTACCCAAATTTACAGCAGGTGCTGCACCTCTGCCAGAGACAGAAGTCGTCCCTTCACTGTCGAGTTCAAGTTCAAACATGTTGTACAGTACAGATAGTAAAAAAATTAAACCAAAAAAATTTCCTTGTAAGTATATTTGCAGTAAGATAAAGATACAATAAACACTATTTTCATGAGAACACAGTTGTCACGTGTTAAGTTTAAAGTGAAGTGAAGTGAAAGTGACCTTTCTGTCATACATGAACACACCACAGCACACACACAGTGTGAACAGCACGGAATTCTTCCTCTGCATTTAACCCATTCACCAAGTGAGGCAGCGGGCAGCCAGGATCACAGCGCCCAGGGAGCAGTGTGTGGGGACGGTACCTTGCTCAAGGGTACCTCAGTGGTGCTTAGCAGTCTTGGGAATCAAACTCATGACTTCCTGATCACAGGGAGATCGCAGGGACGTCCTGATCAACTTTACAACCAATGCAACAATTCAGAGAAAAATAATTTTTATTTAAATGAGAACAGCCTAGATTGATAGATAGATCTTTAGAGATGCATAGAGCCAGTTTTTACAGTCAGGTTCTAACACTGTCATGTCGGACTAGGGATGGAGGACACAAATGCGAGGGATCTCAAAACAAAGAGGTTTATTCACACTTTAAACCAGATTCGGATCTCAGCAAGCTCTAACAGAAACAGTTCACAAAGAAGTAAATTCCCCGCTTCACACTTCCAGCCAGTGTATATACATGTGTGTATATACATACATGCTACACACGTCTATATTTATAACTGTGTATTATTTGTATGCTATACTCTCTTACTCTATACTGTCGTGTTGTATAGCTTTATTCTAGTGGGGGTTTTTTTTGCTGCTCTTTTATACTGTCCATGTTCTGTCGTAACAAAGGAAATCTCCCACTTGTGGGAATAATAAAGGCTTATCTTATCTTATTTTAACTTAAAAGTGACCCAAACGCAAGATAGCTCAGATAAACCAGCTTCCCTAATGCTAGGTAGCACAGATTTATGAGCGGTGCACAGAATCCCAAGACTATATATGTATGTAAGGGGGGGTATTAACACTATTGATAAATACAATCAAAATATGATCGTTGCTGAAGGCAAGATGTTTGCTCTTTTATTCTTTTACATCATGTATTTTGAGATTAGAGCTGGTGATGGTGAAGGTTTCTTCATGGTCAGTAGCTGCCTGTACCACCCATGTAGCCACATCTCTACTTTCTGAGTTACTACTCATAATGCAACATAAACTAAATTTGTGCGAGCTTCACAGCCGAAACGTGTTAAGTAGCCTCATAAAGAGGACTTCTTACCATTTATTTGACATGACTCATTTAACAGTTTTGCACTCCTTATACACACATTACATTAATGGTGGTAATATTTATTTTCACCTTTCCATGTGTTGGAAGAATGTGTTTAAAAAAATTTCATTTTTCCAGGTTGTTCTGGCAGGTTGTCACAACACATGATATCTAATTGAAATAGGCCCACCTCAACTTGTCAGGTACATCAGGTACATGGCTACATGTTTGTGCAAGTGTACACTGAGATTCACATGTATTCATAGAGCTGTGATGATTTAGGTAAACTACAAACACAGTAACACAGTAAAATTAACCCACAAATTTGTGCTGAAAGCGCACCAAATGGAGTCAGGCGTCATGTTTATCATTTTAAAAACATGTAATAATAATAACCAATCCTGGGGGTTTTAAAAATTGCGTGATGGGCAAATGCTCATAAAGAACAAAATACCCTCATTTATTTTATTTTAGGTCTTAGAAACAAAGAGAAAAAAACACAAGATCTTTAAACTTGGGAGAACTTTCAGGATAGTCTCCGCCCACCATTGGGTGAAGAGAACCCGCAGAGGGAGGGGGTCTGGAGAGCGGCTGAGTGGTGGCGCGCTGAATGAAAGTGCAGCAAATGGTGAGAGTGTAGGATAGCAAACACCAATTTTTATTTGTCGAAATCAGATTATATATGTCCATACTTACACAAACACACACACAACCAACCCTTTATGAAATGTAAAAAACGATGATTTGCAAATCATGTAAACACATATTTATTTGAAATTAGAACCAATCACAGAAACATATCAGACACTGAAACTTAGAATTTATTTTGATCCGTTTTTGTTTATTTTGAATCCAAACACCACTAGGCGATAAGTGTAGGTTTTCTCTGGTGTGCAATATTTCTCTCATACAATATTTTTTTCTTGTGTCCAATATTTTTGGGTGTGATTTAGGGGTGAGATATGTTGGTTACTGTTTTTGTCAATACCTTCTGTTGTTCAATGTGTACAGACATACAAATACTTACATAGGTATATACATGTCTATATTTATAACTGTGTATTATTTGTATAGTATACTCTCTTACTCTATACTGTTGTGTTGTATAGCTTTATTCTATTGTGTTTTTACTGCTCTTTTATACTTTCCACTTTCTGTTGTAACAACAGAAATTTCCCACTTGTGGGACGAATAAAGCCTTATCTTATCTTATCTTTAAAGTGACCCAAACGCAAGATTGCTCGGATAAACCAGCTTTCCTTACACTAGGTAGCAAAGATTTATGGGCGGTGCACAAAATCCCAAGACTACATATGTACATGGGGGGTGGGGGGGTATAAACACTATAGATAAATACAATCAAAATACAATCGTTGCTGAAGGCAAGATGTTTGCCCTTTTATTTAGTTACGTCATGTATTTTTTTAAGCCAGCAACATATTTCAAAAAGTTGGGACAGGGGTCTGTTTACCACTGTGTTGCATCACGTCTTCTTTTAACAACACTTTTTAAACATTTGGGAACTGAGGACACCGATTGCTGGAGTTGGAAAAATGAAATGTTGTCCCATTCTTGACTGATGTAAGAGTTCAGCTGCTGAACAGTTCTGGGTCTCCTTTGTTATATTTTTCCATTCATGATGCACCAAATGTTTTTATTAGGCGACAGGTCAGGGACCTTGTAGATGGACCCTCTTTTGGCTCTCTTTTCCTCTCATATTCTCATATAACCTCTGTTTGTGTGTGTGTGTGTGTGTGTGTGTGTGTGTGTGTGTGTGTGTGTGTGTGTGTTCAAAGACTCTCATTTTCAGTCTAGTCCCTGAACGTGTGGAAGTTTCAGAGGAATGTTTTGGTTTGTTCAGCCACACAGTATGAATCATTCAAGCAAAACAAACAAAGCACATTTAATGTAAGCCCTGAACAAATGAAGAAACGGGTGCAGATTATTCCAGATGAATCATTTGAAAGGCATAAGAAAGAAAAACAGATTCAAGAAATAAACACAAAATAAAAGTTAAAAATATAATGTTTCACCAGGTATGTTTTTGTTGTTTTTGTTGCTCCCATCCCAACTTTTTTGAAACATGTTACTTGCATTAAATCCAAAATGAAAATGAGTTTTTGCTCATGTGTATGCATTTTTTTTAAAAACAAATAAATCCTTATTGCCCAGAGAAATGAGTTGATGTGATATTAATGAATTAATGCTTAAATTGACCTCCTCCAAACTTCAACAGAGTGGAGCTTCAGATGAAGGTGTGACCTTTGACCTCTGGGTGAGCCCTCATGGCTGTGCTGCTTTCTGTATTGTTGGGAGCCTGAGACTCAAGGATTTAGCAAAGCTCTGGCAGAAGGCACTGAGTTCTCAGCGGTACTTCAAAGCGACCAGTGCTTGGGCCCCAGACAGGCATGATAGCTCTGATCTCTCCATCTCCTCTCATTTTGAGGGGTTTTGACCTTAGGTACGCCATGGCCCAGATCAAAGTGAGCAGCTTACACTGCCATGTCTACCAGGGAGGACGAGAACCAGGGATTTGGAGCGTCGGTTCGTCTCAGTACACACTCGCTATATTCGGCACAGCATTACAATGTTGATCTGCTTTGACAAGCCTCCGTCTGCCGCGATGGGAGAGATTAAGCTAAAAAAAAATGCGATTATGAACGCGATTATATCTGTATGCTTATTGAAAGGTTTCGGGCGTTTATATCCTGTGATCCCCTCCAGTGCTGATAAAAATAGCAAGACAAATGGCGTGAACCCTGCCTAGCTCCACTCCTCTGTGCAATAGTAAAGCAAACAACACACATTTCTTTACTGGTCCTAGAGCAGAGCCTTGTGAGCCACCACATGCTCACATGCTCACTTAAAGATAGAACAGACATTTACGTTGAACAAAAAAGAGCACTCCTGCCATGCAAAGGACGTTGTTAGTTAATGGACGCATTAGCATGCACTGATGAAACTATGCCGGATGAGGTTCAGGTTGTTCAGCTGGAACTGACCTGGGCTTTAATGGAAACAGACACAAGGGAAAACATTCTGTAGAAGCGGTGGTTCCGCTTAAGAATTGGCATCCTCATTCATCCACAAGTGCCCTTTAAAACACAAAACTCTCAGCACCTCTTCATTAACAGTCACTGAATGTAATATGAGGTGCTTGATTAAAGGATTGGAATGGAAGTGAATTTAGGAAGAAGAAATGAAGTAGGGCTATTTGTAATTGGGAATGATTAAAAAACACACACACATAAAAGGCAGAAAGTAAGGAACAAATCAGTCATTAGATGCTGTACTTTAAAACAAAAGCATAATCAGCATATTCATAATGTAGACTTATGATCTTTTATTCCCAGTGTAGTTGATGGGTTATGGAGTGAATGGTAATGTTTTGAGGAAGTGTTTACATGTTAATTCAAACTCATTAAAAAAATGGGAAACTTTTTGTTTCCATGATATGGGCCTTTTAATAATTGGACACATCTTAGTAATACAAGAAAGTTCATTCATTAAAAGCAATTCTTAAAAAGTCAACTGTAATGTGATTAAGCTGTAATGTTTTGCACTACCCCGTAAAAAAAAAAAAAAAACCCAAAAAAGCCAAAACTGTCTTACTTTAATTGGAGTTCTGTGAAATTTTAACAGATCTGACAAGATGGACAGGATGTTTGTAAGCTTAGATCACGCTCACCCTCTCTCCCCTTGTCTCACAGAAGTGACCAGCTGAGCTGTCCCATCGGCTGGCTGGCTTCTGTTCTGATTTCATTCAGTACTCCTGGACTGGAGTCCAGATGCATCGGGTCCTGCCCTGCCAGAGGTGGAGATACTTTCGTGGCCATAATAGGGAGTGACCCTCACCCAGAGCAAGGAGGAAGAGCCCAGAGTCTGGCACAGAAGGCTTCGACTCTCCAGTTTGAGTTTGTAAGCTTAGATCACGCTCACCCTCTCTCCTCTTGTCTCATAGAAGTGACCAGCTGAGCTGTCCTGTCGGTTGGCTGGTGAAACCGTTGGCTGCCACACGTAGCAGAGCTTCTGGTATGGATTCCTTCAGGACTTCCCGATTGGAGTTCAGATGCATCGGGTTACGCCCTGCCAGAGGTGGAGATACCTTCGTGGCCATAATAGGGAGTGACCCTCACCTAGAGCGAGTAGGAAGAGCCCGGAGTCTGGCACTATGATCAAAGATGTTATGTCCTGTTGCTCTTATGGAGCCGTGTTTTGTGTTTCTCATTAAAACCCCTGTGTGTTTCAGAACTTCCTGCATTTCTGTCCTCCTTCCCCACAGCAGACATGACAGATGACAACACCACCACCATGGACGCAGCAGGAGCCCCCCTGCCCAACAACAAGAGCCTGCTCCAACTTCGCTCTACCCCTCACCAACGGAGTTCATCCATATACTGGCATGACTCTGGCTACTGGACCTCACTTGGGGGGAAACCCGCCCAAGACCTTTTGAATGTCCTGTGTTTCTCGTTTAAATAGTCTATTTATGGGTTTTGTTTTTCAGTCTTCTTTCCCATGGTTAATGTGTTTTGGTCCATGTCTTCCCCTTTTCTTTCAGGTTTCAGGCCCTAACTACACAGAGAGTAACTGTGTTCCCCATGTCTACGCAGCTTCCGCGCTGCGTTCCCTGTGTGTAGGCAGCCTCCGTGTTGCGTTCCCCGTGTTTAGGGAGCTTCCGTGCTGCATTCCCCGAGTGTAGGCGTCCGTCCGCGTCCGTCACGCCCTCAGCTGTCTTAGTTACAGACAGCTGAAGCCGAGGCTTGCCCATCACATCCCCTAGTTTCATGTTCTTGTCTGTGGGGGTTTGAGCCTGGTGCCTGGCAACCCACCTGTTCCTGTTTAGCTCCCTAGCGCTACCATGACGTGGTCTGCTCTTCCTCGCTCATGTCCTCCGAGCAGAAGGAGAAAGGGAAGAAGGTTTCTACTCTCCAGTTCGAGTTTGTAAGCTTGGATCTCGCTTACCCTCTCTCCCCTTGTCTCACAGAAGTGACCGGCTGAGCTGTCCTGTCGGCTGGCTGGTGAAACCATTGGCTGCCACACGTAGTGGAGCTTCTGTTCCGGTTTCCTTCAGGACTCCCGGACTGGACACAAGCATTCCTTTTATTCTGATAATTTTGTATTCTGTACTAACATTAAAATAATTGTCTTGTCTATAAGTTGTAAATTATACAGTTGTCTGTTTTTAACACATTATTAAGCATGGAAAACAGTCATGATTTTATTTGTACAAGACCATTTTCCAATCTTCCTTAATGTCTTGGATTTTGTTTAGTTATGGTGCCTTTAAATGTTATATATGCAAATGACCTCTGAACTGATTGGCTTCTCTGTATTGTGCACATTCAAAAAGCAGTCCAGGCTGAAACATTCCTTATAACCTCAGTGTTACTGTGTGAAATTGAACTGATGAAGGCTGAATAGGGGTCATCAGGCCCACCATGTAGGTCACTACTTTTCCAGTGCAAAACTACAGACAGATATTGCCTGATCATGTACAGGAAGGAAATTCTGCACTGTGCAAAAATCTTTCTTTATATTTTGCTTTGAGTCACGCTGATGCGAAAATACTATTTTGTGCCTGTAAAACAAAATAGTATATTGAGTATACTGAATGAAAGAAATGGGATCAAATATATTACTGTAAAAGGCAAAATTCCAAATATACAACCACTCAGCATTGAACACCACCTATATACTGATCACAGCCTGATCATGTGGAATCATCAGCACCTGTTTCTTCACAACAAAAACATTCCTCTGAAACTGGTCAGGTTCAGGGTACTGGACTGAAAATGAGAGTCTTTGAAAGTCCTTCAGGAAGCCTGGAGAACTGTTCCTCAAGACTACATTAAAAATACAAGAAAATCTGACTCTTTGGAAGCAAAAATATGAATAAATGAGAAGTGGCTCAAGACTGTTGCATAGTACTGTACCGTAAATGATTTCACTGAAGTATTGATTTAAGCCCAGTGAATAGATTCAAAATTACTGCAATTTGCAAATAGGGAAATTTAAACCAGGGCTGGCCCTACTCTGTGCCACTGAGTTGTGTCTTTACCAATTCCTGTCTAAAGGGCTTGATGAGGAAATGGAGAGTGCCTTAGCAGCAACTGCAAGAGGGAGCCGAAGGTGTCGAGGAGGAGAGATGGTGGGAGGAGGAGAATGCTTGATTACATGATTATCACCACACACAGATCCCCTCAGGCAATCTGCGAAAGCTAACACATTCTGATCACGTCCCGGCCTTCCGTGCATAGTAATGCGTTCACCCACCTTTGGGCTGGCTGGTGGTGGGAAGGGGTGAGGGGAGCAGTGTGGGGTTGGGAGAATGGGGCAGGCGGGGGACTTGGGGGGGTGTTAGGACATTGGAGGTCAGTAAAAGAATTGCCTCTGGCACTCCCAGAGGAGGTGCCCAGAGAAAAATTGCATTCCAATGTGGTTAATGACGAGTTCCCCCGGTCTGGGTTTTTCAGAAAGTGGTAAAATGTGCAAATAGGGGTCAACATGATGAAGCAGGACAGTTTTACAGCAAAATTTAAGCGACTCAGAGGTCAACACTACAGCCCAAGTTTTTATGCTATTTTTTGGAAACAACACAAAAGCATTTAT
>JBBIGA010038535.1:0-13507 GCA_037576975.1 Alestes dentex
CTCTCTCTCTCTCTCTCTCTCTCTCTCTCTCACACACACACACACACACACACACACACACACACACACACACACTGTCATCTGTGAGTAGGATGAGGGGAAATTTGTATAAATCAGAATTTTCTGGTCTATTGTGACTTGGCATGAAATTCAACCTACTTTATCATGGCTGTCGTTTGTGAAGACTGCACTGAGACCAGTTTGAGCTTGTCCTCTTGGCTGAACCACACAGACATGAGCTCAGTCTGGTCTAGAGTCTCCAGCTTTCAGGTACAGTTTGGTCTGCTTTCACTTTAACATGCTCTTCACATCACAGCAGCGTCAAACAGTGAAACAGGCCACATTAGTGCAGCTCAGTCTTTCTTCTGCTCTCTTTGTCTGTTCTCTTTCTCCAAATAAAAAATAATCTGTTCTTCTCCACAGTCCTCACACACACACACACACACACACACACACACACACACACCATTCATAACACCCCTGCAACACCATTTGAGATAATGTTTTCATTAAAACTACTGATTGATTGATTAATGTCCCATTGGTCAAAACTTAATCCTTTTGTGGTGACAAAGGAAATAGTCAACAGCTTTATGATCAGTACAACAAAAACCCCAATCAGAAGTAGTGTTTTGGTTTCTTCAAAAAGAATTATTTCAACCCAGGTGGAGCTGAACAGATGCTGAACAGATGCTGATAAAGTTCTTTCGTAGTTCAGTCACATTTTAAAGAGTTTCAGGGGGTTTATTGATATGCCATATTCAAAGAGATGTATTTTAAGTAGGAAAGATATAACTGTAATAATATCTGGCAGATGGTAGAAAAAAGACAAAGATATCCTCAGATAAGACATTCTTGCTTTCTTTTAACACTGGCTTGTAAAACAACATCATAATTTTTTCTTCTTCATAGTATGTACCACATCCAGCAAGTCCATCAGGAGGCTCTAAAGAAAAATGCTAAAATTGGATTATCCCTTATGTTCAAACATACTAACATCCTTTATGCTTGGGTTCGATTTGACCAGGAATTTAAACCTCCAGAAAATGTTTGATATTAAAAATTGCTACCCAAGAGTATGTGTCAGTACAATATGTTCCTTCATTGATGACCTAAATAGAACTTTAAATAATCCCCCATGTCATGTCACCTATCAGTGGTTCTCACACTCCTACAGGTGTGTTTATGTTCAGTTACAGAACTAAAGCAGATGGACGATTTTTAAAAATTATAAAACTGCATATTGCAACATATTACCCTCAATATCATCCAAAACAGCCAAAACAAATGTGTGTTATATTTCTTAGATATTTTATAAGTGTGGGCAGCTGGTAGCCTAGTGGTTAGGTTCATTCGCCCTGAGATCAGAAGGTTGTAGGTTCGACTCCCAGCACTGCTAGTGGCACCACTGAGGTACCCCAGAGCAATGTCCCGTCCCCACACACCTCATTGGTGGCAGCGCCCTGCTTCACTTGATGAATGGGTTAAATGCAGAGAAAGAACTGTGGGGCAGGTGGTGGCCTAGTGGTTAGGGTGTTGCCCCTGCAATCTTAAGGTTGTGGGTTCAAATCCCAACTAGTGTCCTTACTGAGATACCCTTGAGTAAGGTACTGTCCTTGGACACCTCTTGTTGGTGACAGCCCCCTGCTTCAGTTAGTGAATGGGTTTAACACAGTGAAAGAAGTTCATGCTGTGTGTAGTGTGTTCATGGGTGACTGTAAGGGGCCACTTTGCTCTACTTTTAAAACAACCTGGAGTCAAACAGATCCCAAAGAACACTGATGTGAAAAATGTGTACAGACACTGAAAACACATCATCATGCTTACTTTGTGTTTACACAGTTTGTCCCCATTAATATGAAGCAAAAAATTATGTCAGTTGTTTATTTAGAGACATTAAATGTTCAGTGGGGTTTGTTTCGGGTCTAAGTAAAATGCTGAAGTTTGATTAGGAGAGATGTGAGCAGCAGCTGATGAACCAACAGAACAGAAAGATATTTAATTAATCTGAAAGCAGAAAAAAATCCTTCTCCTTAGGTTACTTTGTGTAAGTATTTTATAAGTACAATAAGATTATAAAAGAAACATCCACTGAAAATATCCAATAAAGTACAAATCCACGGTATGAAGTTTGTTTGGACGCTCCACTGTAGATGTTGTGTAGATTCTCACCTCTATAAATAAAATTTAACTGAACCTTAAATTGAAAATAAAGTATTCTACCAAAGTAAGAGTAAGAGAGTTTATTGTCATTATACTCTCATACAGTGAAATTCTTTCTGTGTAGCAACTGTAAAAAAAAAACCCCAGTATAATATAAAATGTATTATTTTCATTATATTATATTGTATTATATTATATTATGAAAATATATTTTGATTATATTATCCCAAATCTTCAATCAAGTCCTAATCCTAAATTTAAACCTAATACTGTTAATAATCCACTGAGTTTCTTGGAACATTAGTAATCCTTTATTTTTTTAAATATCATTACTACTTGATGTTATGATGATATAACATTATGTTTGTAATGCTGTAGCATATTTGTAATGATGTAATATATTTGTGATGATGTAATATATTTGTGATGATGTAATAAATTGTAATGATGTTATAGATTTATTGTTGTGTTTGGTACTATAATTGACTCCAGTTTATAAGGTGGGGGGCCCTCTTGTGGTGAGGACAGGCCGTAGTTCTCCTGTGTAAAACCGTGTAAACTCTTTGTTGCTCTTGTCTCATTCTGCATTCTGCACGGGTGCATTCAGTTCTCAGAGACTCTGGAAGCAGCTGCATTGTGAGCACATTCAAGATTTGCATTGTTCTCTAACAAACACATTGTGTTCCTTGGCAACCGGCTGCTGGTGTGAAACATGGAGGAGAGCAGGAAGGTAGAAGAGCCCAATATATCTAAAACGCCTTTGTCTTTGCTGCAAAGTTTGTCTTTTTTTTTTAGCTGAAATATGTATTTTTTTAGGAAAATGGAGACCCTTCAACAGGCCTCAACGTGTGTGAAATTTACTTTGCAAAAAGGTAAAATTATGAAATTATGATGTATCATTTCATCCCAGCATGTTGACTGGAATGTTGCTCTTGACTATTTTCATTTAAAATAATTGCAGTGTTGTGCAGTGGGTGGTGCTGCTGGCTCACAGTGAGAATGTTTGAGACCTGCCTGAGGGTCCTTTCTGTTTGAGTGTGTATGTTCTCCCCATGTCTCTGTGTGTGTGTTTCCACCGCGTTCTCCGGGTTCCAGGTGTGTATGTTCGCTTGTGATAGACTGGTGATCGTCCAGGGTGTTTCTCCACTTTTCACCCTTTGAGTGTTGGGATAGTCTCCACCAACATTAGTTAAAGACAAGCAGCTCGGGTTAATGGATGGATGGATGGATGGATGGATAATTGTAATGTAATTAAATGAGGCTCATTATGCTTGCAGGGGTCTCTCCGCTGTTCCCAATTTGTCCAGATTCAGACAGTTGAGGTATATTTGGCTTAATGACAACAGGGTACGATTGTTACCAGTCTTTAACAGATTATAGTTATAGTATTGTTATAGAAGTACAGTACTGTGCAAAAGTCTTGAGCCACCCCTCATCTCTTTATATTCTCCTTTGAATCGCCTTGGCATACTGAGTAAATTAAATTAGCGAAATGGGAACAAATGTTTTACTGCAACAGGCTGCAAATTGCCTAAAGATATAAGGTGTCTAGATAAGGATGTTCAACCACTCAGCATTCAGCACCACCAGTATACTGATCTCCACCTGATCATCTGGAATCATCTGCACCTGTTTCTTCACTGGTTCAGGACTTAAGTTAGATGTGCTTTATTCTGCTTGAATGATTCATATGCACGTCACCGCGTTCCTTAACAAACAAAAAATAGTGAAACGGTTCAGGTTCAGGGACTAGACTGGAAATGAGATTCTTTAAAAAATCTTTCAGGACGTCTGGAGAACTGTTTCTCAAGACTACATTAAAAAATACAAGAAAGCAAAATGTCTTCTCTTTAGAAGCAAAATGTGAGCAGTTCTCGTTTTAAATTGCATTACAAGACATTACACGTGTGGGCATGTGTGTGGGGGTGTATGTGTGTGTGTGTGTGTGTGTGTGTCTGTGTGTGTATGTTTCTGTCTTTGTGTGTGCCTGCGTCCGTGTGTCTGAGCCTTGGGTGTCAATCACTCTACTCCTTATGAAAAAGAATGTAGCATTATTTCCCTCCATTTGTATGTCTGACTTATGGTTTATTTCAGTTTCATTTCAGTTCATGGATTTATACTCTTCAAAAGCTCCCCTTTCCATTCAGCTGAGAATACAGAGCAGGCAGAAATCTTACTAATTAGCAAAACAGCCATAAGCATCCAGCTTTTGCTTCTCATTGTAATTCAGGAGAACTGGAGGGCAAGGCAGGGTCCAGCCAGTGTTAAGCTCTACCCTTAATCTTCCCTCTCTGCTTCCTCCTTTCTGTGCTTCTCTATGTCTTGCATTCTCTGTCTTTCTCTCACTCTCTCTCTCTCTCCCCATCCGCCTCCACTCCTTCTTTGTACTCTCTCTATTCCACCCTCCTACGCTCTCCACCTGGCCAGGGGAAGCCTTTTATTGCACCCACTGATGCCTTGCAATTGCCAATTAACGTTGATGTCAAAGTGTCAATCTCAGTTGATTTCCACTGAGCTGTGGCAATCCAAAACACTTACAGAGGAAGAGAGAGAGAGAGAGAGAGAGAGAGAGAGAGAGAGAGAGAGAGGCACACAGAAGGGGGAAAACAGAGATGGGGGAAAATGGAGAATCAAAGCCAATTATTCTAAATGCCTTTCCCCCCAATGTCAAAGGCAGCACTGTTTAACATAACCACTGTACAGAGAACTTTCTGTGAGAGAGTGAGGTGGTCAGGCTCTTGCTGAAGTGACTGTGCTTGTATTACCTAAAAGATAATGAAGTTGCCCCACATGCAGCCACTTCATTTTTCCTTTTTCTATGGTGCCCTGCGAGTCCATGAAGCCATATGAGTTATACATTACATTCCTGCAAAAATGACCAGCCCTACAGGCCTGGCACCTTTTAAAGAGACTCTTTCTCACATAATATATCGAATCACAGTAGCAGGATGAAATGTCCCTAAAGGGCTCCTATAGTGAAACGGACATGCTTCTGAAAAATTCTGAGTTAGGAGCTCCATCTCTTTTGAAATGGACTTGAACACGAATGCACGAAGAGTGATTTTCATTTTTAGACTGAAATAGATCTCTGTATATGTTAAAAACGTCTAATATCTGTTAACCAATAATGTTAAACATTTATCACATCTACCCATTATAATTTATCAATACTTCATGACAAACAGAGTAAATAAAACATGTAGAAAAAATGTTATGAAACTAAACATCCATTAACACTAAGAGCATCTGTTTCTCTCTCCTAGAAAATTTCCCATGAGGAGATACAAGGTGTCGAAAAGATTTGGACTGAAGACAAAGAAACAATTCTAGGTCAAAGACACTCAGTTGAAGCTTTTCTTTCAGTGTTTTGATCTACTAGAGCTACATCCTGGCTGTTAGAACAAGATTTGTACTTTGAAAGATCATTTTAAGTGAACTGCGTAAAGGATTTTACAAGAGCCACAGTAATTATCATAATTCTCATCCTGCTACAGGGCACTCTTCATTAGGACTAGCATATCCCCCTCCGGAGTCATCAAGATGTCAAAACATAATTTCACCAGATTTCGTAAAGACTTCAGTATGACTCATTCTGAATCACATCCAATCGTTAATATTACCATTCATTTTTAAGCACAATTCAGATATATGTGTGTAATTTGCTCCTTACAAAGACCGTTATCACTTTATTCGAAGGCTATCAACATGGGGACATCATTGCACATGCATAAAGACTTGCTTGCAAGGTTACACATTATATTTTATGAAGGAAAGGGCATTGTGTAGACATAAGGGCCTTTCTATTAAAATGAATAACGTATGTTCTATTCATAACACTGTTAAAAAGTATCATTGCCATTGAGGTCTACTTATGAACACCATAAACATTTTTATAACAGTAAAGTGGAACAATCCCTCACAACAGTGTCATTTACATTTACGGCATTTAGCAGGCACTTTTATCCAAAGCGACTTCCACTCCTTAACTACAGGGGACAGTCTCCCTGGAGCAACTTGGGGTCAAGGGTCTTGCTCAGGAACCCAGTGGTGGTATACTGAAGGTAGGATTCAAATCCATGACCTCTTGGTCCAGAGGCAAGTCTCCTAACCACTAGGCCACCGCCATCCACAGTGTTTTTATTTATTACACTGATGTAATAAATCCCAACACTGCTAGTGGCACCTCTGGTGGCAGCCCCCAGCTTCACTTGGTGAATGGGTTAAATGCAGAGAAAGACTTTCACATTGCTCACACTGTGTGCTGTGCTGTAGTGAGTTCACGCACGACTATAAGGGGCCACTTTACTTTACTTTACTTTACTTTAATAATGCCTTTATGTCAGTGCAACATCACGTACTTACCTCATCATCTCATGGCATCTTGCCAAACCTGACATCCAACTGTTCAGAAATACTGCTTTTAAAATGTTGTTCAATGCTTATGCTCGTGTCATGAAGTCCCTCTGTAGGTACCCTTCAACTAAGTGTTACCGATTAGCCAGTGCGCCCAGAGGTGTTATAACAAGCTTGCGGTGAAGAGCAGCAGGAATGTGTGAGCTTTAAATCATCACAGCCTGACACCTCCATCTGGAAAGATCCACGGCAGTAGCTCAGCCTTTAAAGACGGCAGAATCTGAGAATGCCTGAGCTATAAGTCAAACGTTTACACACACACACACACACACGGTCCGTCTCACACAGTCACTGCTGTACAGCTATTCCCACACATACCCACGCACACAAACAGGAAACAGCTGAGTCATGCTGGATTGCTGTAAAGCGTCATGCTGTGACGATAACGTCACCCGGTCAAGGTTGTCACGTCTCGGAATCAAACGCTCAGATCAAACATGAAATATTCCTGTGCCATCATTTGGCAGATGGTGTCCTTAGGGGGAAAAGGCTCATATGCAGTAAAACTGCACACAGTCACAATGCCACTGAGGCCGCAGAGACACGAAAACAGGCGGAGTTCAGCAGGATAAGGATGTATGTAATTTCCAAGTGGCCTTCAATGATGATTATATGACAGCGTCTGCAAGTGTCTTTGTGAGGTATCTAGTGAAACTGCTAGAATCAGCACTGCAGCCTGTGCTGTAGCCTGTTCCATTATCTGCTATTGCTACACTAAAAAGTTGAAGGCTGAAGTCTGGGAGGGTGCACATCACAGACATACTCATGCTCTGAAATGATCATTTAACCCTTCCAAGCTGGTGCTGGCGATAACGGAACTCTGCCGTTTTAAATTCGCTCTTTATACAAGAAATTCTGTCAGAACTGCTTCTACACTTGTGATCACAAGAGGAGATATTATATTATAATCTGCTTCTGATGAAAAACTTTTCTGATTAAAAGTTTTATCACTGCTTGACATAGAAACAAATGTCAATAAAGAATGCAAGCTGAATTTGTATGTAATGTGTTCTGTCAAGCAAAACTGTAACAGTACCTTCACTTAACTTAAGGGTTAATTAGTATTATATATATCAATGATTTTTTTTTCTTTTATCACTGAACCCTTTTCTGTGTACTATATGTGACCTAGTTCATTAAATGTGATGCATCTCTCTAAAATTAAATACTGAATCTCTGTTTATGGTAAAAGAAGAAATTGACTTATTTGGGGAACTGCAATGCTGTTTAAAATTATATGGTGGTGTGCTCAAAAAAAAGTAGTTCAACAGAGGAATACAACAGGGTTGTCAGTACTCTACAATGTCTTTATCTATGGAAAAAAAATAATTATTGCCATTTTCTTCTTATCCCCATTTTCTATATCACTTTTTAACGTGCCGTATTCTTCTAAATACTCACAAAGGCTTTTTCTTCTTTCAGGAAGAGTTCTGTCATAGTCAATTATGCAGTTAACCTGCTTTCGTAGTGCAGAGAGGAGGACTGAGGATTGAAGTATTGAAAAAAACATTTTAACAAAAATCTTTAAAGTGCCCAAATCCCATAGTTTTCTTAATATACTATGACTTAATTATGAGTTCGCTTCATGAAATTTATATATTTTTCAGGACATTTTCAGTCTCTCTGTTTTGTGTCTCTTTGTAGAAAGTAGTCCAGGCTAAAACACTCCTTATAAGTTTAGCATTAACGGGGGTTGTGACACTTCTGTAGGCAGAGATGTGTAAATGTGTTGGTTTTCACGGTCTCATGAATACAGTGAATTCAACCCAGGTAATGTTTGCATCTGTATGAACTATATGGACCGGAGAGTGAAAATACTGCATTAAACATTCAAAATAAATGAATAAAAAAGTGCACGGTATGCTATGGATCAATTAAAAGGAGACAGAACTCATCAAACTAAGAAAGGCATACTTAAAACATATAAAATAAGAAACCTAGTCAGTTCAGTAATGGTGGGCAATTTATACAAAAGCTGTTTGGCTTTGAACATTGCACAACAATTTCAAAAAGCTTTTCATGCTACTGAAGTCTCTTCTATAAGCATCAAGGGTGGTTAATCAGTGTGCATTCACTTGAACACATCAGTGCGAAGTTATAACTCAAAAAAGCATAATTGCATTAGCTGTTTAATTGACTATGTGATAGTCCTCCATTAGCTCCATTGTGTTAAGAGGTTATCTCCATCTCATAATGCATCAGCCCGCCGTACAGAGCTGATATATTTAGTGTGGAACATTTATATGGGGAAAAAAAATGTCATTATTTCCATTAGCGGGGGGAAAAGACAGTAAAGCATGTTGGTGTGCTGCACTTATATGAGCAGCTCCGTTACATGAGCAATATAATACAACAGATCCAAGATCTCTGCAGTGCCAACACATATTTAGCATTCATGGTGAACCTCACTTAGTTTTCTACACTTCTGTGTCAAATGTGGTTTGATATTGGCACAGCCATTTGTGCGAGGCTAGATTAGCCCGGAACGCCCGCTGAATGAGGAAGGAGGCGGAAATCACCTTGACGGGGATTTTGTTCCATCAGGAAAACTCAGCTTCTGTTCTGAAGTGGATAATTATAGTGTCCCTCAAGGCAGGACGTGCTTTCTTCCCATATATGAATAAGTCATACAAATGCAGCAGGGCTATACACAGAGTCTGAGACAAATCTAGAATCCAACAAGAGATACAAAACTACATTTAATAATGGACAGCTGGTTTTAACTTCTTTCTTGGTGCGGGTGTAACATGAGGCCCATCGATCAGGGCTAACAGTGCGTGCTTAGGCTTCCTGATTTAGAGTCTTTTACGTCGCTTGCCGATTCGGTGTACTTTTTGAGGCTATTTCCCGATTCACAGTCCTTTTGAGTTCTTTATAATTGCATTTATAGAAATGCAATTATACAAAGTGCAGAAAGGCCTTACAATTCAGATGGCATCAGCTGTTCTTGGCATATGGTCACTTCCCTATTTATTTGATGAAAAAAAAAACCTTAAAATAGCATTACAGAGCTCTTAATTCCAAATTATTCCATCATCATGCTTCTGTTTCTTTTTTTTAAAAAACATAACTCATGTGTTTATATGACACATTATAATAGACCATAAAGATAATAATGCATGATCTGGATGAATTACATTTGCATAATTTGACACTCAGACCAGTCAAATTAATTTAGCTGCTAATTATGCTGCTTGCTACATAATTATGCTACACAAGTATCCAAATTTAGCAAGACACTCTCAGCTATGGTGTAGACCTAATAACCAACTGGACTAATGGGTGAGCCCTAAATATGAGTTCCATAGACTATGCATTATTGTATGTACAGTACATTTAGTATTCATCAGTCTGATATACAAGGCCCATTAAAACCCTCACATTTTTAATATAGCATGTAAACAGGTATATTTTATGGGCACTCAACTCTCTTTTTAAAATAAACACCTTCTTTTTTAAATAACTGTTTATGTGATGTCAAGATGTCACCTCAAAGCATTCCTGTCTGGGCAACCAGGGCTCTTTCTGTGTGCATGTTCTCTTTCTGTCTGTGTGGTTTGCTGCCGCGAGCTGCATCAGGTGAATTGGAGATGCTAAACTGGCCTTAGATGTGAATGTGTGTGTGTGTGTGTGTGTGTGTGTATGCGTATCCCCCCCGGCAACCTGTAAGTGGCTCAGATAATGAATAAATGAAAACCAAAACATTTACAAATATCCCTCTATTATACTGTAGTTTAGCCCTGCCCATTCATACTGAGGTCATAAGGAGTGCTTCATTCCAGACGGCTTTTGACGAAGACACAATAGAGGAAAGCCAGTCACGTCCAGAGATCATTTTTATCTATCAGTCTTTGAAGCACAATAATCAAAACGGCCTGTTTGATTAATTCTACACACAAAGAAATGTTAGAAAAACGGTCGAGTGAAAACGACTGCTTTGGTACATAAACATGCACACACATCACAAGTGGACCTCAAAGAAAAAAAAGTACAAGAGATGAAAAATACAGGAAATTCTGTTTTTTAACATTATTACAGAAAAGAAATACATCGCCATATGGATGCTTTGCTGTAAATGTTGAACAGCTGTAATCATTTTCAAACGTCATTCTGCTCTTGAGAATGGATTTACTCCTTTTTCAGTACCAATTTACATACTTCTTTAACACACTCCACTTTAATGTGCAAATTCATATGCCATGTGCTGTTTCTGCTTAATGGATGGTACTTTTATTACTGTGTAGTTGTAACCATGACAACATCCACCTTCTACCATTTTCTGTTCCTTCTCATGTATGAATTAAACATAATGGAGTCATGACATATTATCCAATGTTAGTTTGTACAAGTTTTGCACATTATGAATCCATCAGTTACATCTGCCTAGATGAACATTAAGTACAAAAATTGCTAACAGGGAATAATGAAAAAATTAAAGGGAGGCATGAGTTTAAATTCTAGCTATACATTAGTTATGTGCAATATAACTACTGTTTTTAACAATATAATTAATAAAGTAAATGATACTGCAACCCAAAGCATTTTAATTCTAGAGCTATACAAGTTATAAAGGGGACAAGCATCAGTAGGCATTATAGCTCATTATCCAGTAAGTAGTATATATGGTTAGTATGTCCAGACTACCAGCATGTATTGACTTCTATATTGATGCAAACGTCTCCAAAATATGAACGCGCCCGTTAAAACTGTGACGGCTCAAGCGTTAACATGATTTGTTTTTGTCAGAACCTCTATATTAAATAGCTTCTAGGCCGATGTAATCAAAGATGCCCTAATGCAAATCTGGTCAAACCGATGAGCTGTTAATATGCAGTGTTAGATGCAGGGCAACAACCTTTTAATTCCATTCCATATTTTTGGTGCAAAAGGATTCATGATAAGAATGATTCCTTTCTTCTAAACAGAGAATAGCCAGGAACGGCAGCTGATTCATGCCTTGTGTTTGAGCTCACGTGACATTGCACCACTTTCATTTATTTTATGGTTCATGATAACAAAAGTTCCTGAAGAGACACTGAATCTGCAGCTCAACCGGCTATCATAAATCTCCAGCCAAGGGGTTGAAAACCACTACACAAGGATATGGGTGACTCAAACCCGGCAATTGCTTAACAATTGCTATAAAAGTGCAACAGATTCCAACCTTTCCAGCAGTTGAGAGGCTGAGGCTGATCATCATCTGTCCTACGCAGATCCAAAAACTGTTCATCTTCCCACGTGAAGCAAAACGCACACCGACTGCATTAGCATTTTCATAGAATTTCTCCTCTCCAAGAAAAATAGATAAAGAAAAAAAAAAACTTTGCTCTATTATATGATAACATATAATGTGTGATAAAAATATCATCTGAAGCCTACTTTTGAAGCCACCTATTGTAGACATACTGAAGCAGAAATAATCACAGGAAGAGTCACATGCTCCTGCAAACCCATTTTAAACTAACTATTCTTTCAAATTTCACATCTGCTGATCACTGGAAACACTGAAATATTTATTTAGATCATTCAAACAAAAAATAAAGACAGTTAGTGTTATGTGCTAATGAAAAATACTGGTTTACAAGCATCAGAAAATATTGGTTTATGATACCAAAAAAACACATGCTCAGGTCTTTACACATTGCTAACTAAGGAGATCACAGTATGAAAGCTATGGAGATCTTTTTTGTTTCGGGATTAAAACATTATACTTTTATAAACAATAAAAGTGCTTAGAAGAACCACTTTTAGTTCTCTTTTAATTTGAAGAACCGCCACATAATTTAAAGGTTCAACACTAATTAAAAGTTGGGTTTGTTTTTTTTGGAAGCATACATCCTAGTCAACTAAGGAACCTTTATTTTCAAAAATGTATTATTTCCAGCTTCATTATTCTTAGCAATCTGATATTAGTGAATGTACAACAAATCAATCAGTTTCAACACAGTAAAATGCAGTGCACTAGTTCATGTGAGCCTCCTACCTGCTGTGTCCCCAGATGGCTTCTGTGGCTTGGCAGTCACCCCGAGGTTAATGGTAGGCTGCGTGGTGCTCAGCCTCCGGGGGTGGGCGGTGGTGACCACCGCGTAAGTCCTCTGTGGGCTGCGTGTGGTGGTGGTGGTGATACTAGTTGTTGTGGTGGTGGTGGTGGAGGCTTTTGTGGTGGCTGTGGTGTTAGGGACCACTTTAATCTCATCCTCTGCTCCCTCGTCCGTCCCTGTTGGACCCCAGTCAATAAATCCGGCCACAGTGGTGGTCCTCCCTTCCTGCGAACTGTCATAGCTATCCCATTTCAGCTGCCTTCGCGAACGCAACAAATACCGCACAATATCGGCTTTATTCCCCTCTAAGAATTCCAGCGAATCCTTTCTCTCGGAGGGGTTGGACTTAGAATTGCACCCCTCACAAAGGTGACGTCTGTGCCTCTGTGCCCGTGCTTTGGACCCCAACCCCCACAATCCTGCTCCTCCTCTGTACCCAGGTGACGCGACGGGACGAGGTGGAACACCCCGCTGCAAGATGCCCAGAGTCCTCCAGTGCTGGGAGATGGGCACATTCTGGGTGGGCAGGGGGCGAGACCGCATGCGGGGCGCTGATCGAGGCAGTAACTTGAGTGGCAGGCCCTGTCCAGCTGGAGAACACAGCGACAGATCCATAGTAAGGTGGACGAGGGCCAAGAGGATCCACATTCTGCATCCCAGCAGGCCTGAAGGTTTCAAAGCAGCCATGGAACTGTAGAGAGTTGGAGAGAGAAAGAGAGAGAAGAGAGTGTGGGGAACAGAGAGAGGGGGAGAGATGGGGGAAGGAGAGAGAGAGAGAGAGAGAGAGAGAGAGAGAGAGAGAGAGAGAGAGAGAGAGAGAGAAAGATGCGTCCACGTGGGCCCCCTCTCCCAAAACTTGTCCCAAACCCCCCCGTATCCCCTTGAAGAAA
>JBBIGA010038563.1:0-13506 GCA_037576975.1 Alestes dentex
TCCACTTCTTTGCCTTAAAAAACTCTTTGGTTGCTTTCGCAGTATGCTTCGGGTCATTGTCCATCTGCACTGTGAAGCGCCGTCCAATGAGTTCTGAAGCATTTGGCTGAATGTGAGCAGATAATATTGCCTGAAACACTTCAGAATTCATCTTGCTGCTTTTGTCAGCAGTCACATCATCAATAAATACAAGGGAACCAGGTCTATTGGCAGCCGTACATTCCCACGCTATGACACTTCCACCACCATGCTTCACTGATGAGGTGGTATGTTTTGGATCATGAGCAGTTCTTTTCCTTCTCCATACTCTTCTCTTCCCATCAAGTTGATCTTTGTCTCATCTGTCCATAGGATGTTGTTCCAGAACTGTAAAGATTTTTTTAGATGTTGTTTGGCGAAGTCTAATATGGCCTTCCTGTTTTTGAGGCTCACCAATGGTTTACATCTTGTGGTGAAGCCTCTGCATTCACTCTGGTGAAGTCTTCTCTTGATTGTTGACTTTGACACACGTACACCTACCTCCTGGAGAGTGTTCTTAATCTAGCCAACTGTTGTGAAGGGGTTTTTCTTCACCAGGGAAAGAATTCTTGAGTCGTCCAACACAGTTGTTTTCCATGGTCTTCCGGGTCTTTTGGTGTTGCTGAGCTCACTGGTATGTTCTTGCTTTTTAAGAATGTTCCAAACAGTTGATTTGGCCACACCTAATGTTTTGCTATCTCCCTGATGGGTTTGTTTTTATTTTTCAGCCTAATAATGGCTTGCTTCACTGATAGTGACAGCTCTTTGTATCCTTTACTGAGAGTTGACAGCAACAGATTCCAAATGCAAATAGCACACTTGAAATGAACTCTAGATCTTTTATCTGCCCCTAGTAAATAAGATAATGAGGAAATAACACACGCCTGGCCATGGAACAGCTGAACAGCCAATTGTCCCATTACTTTGGTCCCTTAAAAAGTGGGAAGCACATATACAAACTATTGTAATTCCCACACCGTTCACCAGATTTGTGTGTAAATACCCTCAAATTAAAGCTGAAAGTTTGCAGTTAAAGCACATCTTGTTCGTTTCATTTCAAATCCATTGTGGTGGTATATAGAGCCAAAAAGATTAGAATTGTGTCGATGTCCCAATATTTATGGACCTGACTGTATATAGTAGTACACTGCTTGGTTTTTCGGGCCATTATGGAGCACTTTGACTAAAATCAACTCACATTTTGTCGCTGGCAGGATCAAACTTTGTAACTGAATTTTCGTTATTTGATGTTTAGAAAAAATACCAGCTACTCCTAACATTATCAATCTTTTCATGATGAATGGACCGAAAAGTCCAAAGTTGCTTGGACCAAAGATTGTTTTACATTAATGGTTAGGAAGTTAAGAAGTTAAAAAGTAAGACAGTATTTTCTATAAGTTCTGTATATTTTTGAGATACAAGATTCTAATTTAATAAAGGCATTTTTAAAAATGTTATCAAGACACTCTTGGTATCTGTAGTTTGTTTCATAGTTTTGGCTACATGTAGCAAGCAAGTAATGATAGTATATATCTACAAATTAAGTTTTAAATTAACACAGATCCTAAATCATAGATATCAAGCAATCTCAAATAGATGTACTTTTCTGATATTTGGCATTGTATGACATAAAATCAGTCATAAAATCAGACTGCAGAAAGAGTTAACCAGAAATGCTGCGGAATATAAGCACATTACTACAATAGTGAGCGACAGCTCACTTGCTTGAATCAGGTGGTTAAGCGTGATGCAGGGTTACCCTTACCATGCTACTTTAAAATCGTTATGACATTGTCTGAGATTGAGGAAGAAAGGGCAGCTTTCCTTGTCATTTTTCTTCCCCACGCCAACTGTTATTTATCCATTGTAACATGACGGGGAAAACCACTCATCATTCTCTGTTTTCTGTTACAACTGTGAGCTTGTTTCCTTTTTTCTCCTGTGACAGGTGGAAAAAGCTATCAGACTCTCACACCTATCACATCACAATACAGCATATTTTTGTGCTTTAGAGCATCCCTGAAGTGAAGATAAGCATTATTAGATACACCTACACTACTCATTTTATTTGGTACCCCTGCCTGCACTAGGTAGGTTAAGTACTGACTGTAGTCCATCTGTTGCTGCAAAGTTTATCAGCCTCCCTCTACCAAATCCACCAATGGAAAGGACCACTGTAGGACCACCACTGAACAGATATTATTCGAGCAACCAGCTGGGTCGTGTATGTTGGCTGATAAATTGTGCAGTAATTCAAGTATCTATCAAAAGTGGCTATCAAGTACAAATTTCATGTTTGGCTGATTTCCTAAGTGAAATTAGGTACAAACCCTCTACAAATTTAAATACATAATTACTGTTTATTTTAAATTTTTGTTTAAGTATTTTTTTGTTAAATAAAACAAAATGTATGAAATAGATGCATATTTTTAAGTCTGATGCTCTATTAATTTTGTATTTTTAATAGATGACAATTTTGAATATTTAAGTTTGTTTCTTGCAGAGAAAGTGTACTTATTTTCACTCAAATCGATAAAATGTCTGCTAGTGTCTAAGTAAGTATCTGATGCTCCAAATGTTACACTCAAGGTGAGTAACCATGAGCAATGTCTTCTTACTTAATGAGCCAACAGAAAAGTGGCCTTTTTTGCATCTTTTATCAATTTCAGCTCAAATCTGAACATGCCACAGTAAGGGTGTTAACAAGACATCTGAGAATTCTGAGAATTCTTGTTCGCAAGTCAAAAATCCCTTTGGCTTTCAAAAACATCAAAGCCCATCTCAAAATCCTTGAAGTAAGACAAGGTAAAAGAAGGCTGGCCCTGATTTAACATCAAAGCTATTGAAACAGCAATTACTATAACCTGGTGGTTGACTTTTTATCCTTGTTTTATGCCATCAACACCCAAAAATGGATAAAGCTAAATGTTTGTACAATGAACAAAATCTTACACTGGCATTGCTTTGTAAGGCACGCAATTATACTGTATAATGGCCAATGAGAGGAGATGCTAGGTTTGTGTATGTAATTAACTGCCATCACAATTCACTTGGTGAGAGAGAGAGAGAGAGAGAGAGAGAGAGAGGAAAATGAGATAGTTGATATAATGCAATTGTGGAGAGGCACTCTTGCCTTTTTCTTTTTTTAGCATCTTTCATCATTTCCTGCATGAAACTAGATTCAGTGATCTTCAGAGGCATGGACAAGCTGGCCCTCTGGGCATTGTGGGCGGGCCATTGAAATACACCTGTTGAATATTGATGATCTTGCTCCATAGAGAAAACATATCTTTTGTTTGACTGGAGCAACATCTTCTTGGGGAAAATAATTATTGCATTTTTAATGAGCAACAATTCTAGTCTAAGGCTCGTACATATGTAAAATATTTATTTTTTACATGTGGTTACTGTCTGAACAAAATATTGTATCTCCAAAATGATATTGTCACAGAAGAAATAATGTTCTCATATTTAATTTATGTTAATGCAACAATAAGTTATTTTGGGTCATTTATCGTGAAACATTCAGAATAGGGCAGCAAGCATTTTAAAATGGTTGCTAACCACTTCATTAGGTACACCAGTCTTTAATTTACACTCACTGTCCATTTTATCAGATTTACTTATCAAATAGGTGACCTTTGTAGTTTACAATTACAGATCATAGTCAGTCTGTTTCTCTGCATCACTTGCCTTTCTTTATCTGGTTCATCATTGGCCAGGACCCCCACAGGACCACGAGTGAGCCACTATTATCTGATTGACAGTGCTGTCTGAGCCATTATTGATAGTTTATCTGATGCTGCACAGTTTGTGTTTGTCATCCTTTAGTTATTCGTTGCCTTTCAGATTCTGGCCACAGCACCACTGTTGGCTGGATATTTTTGTTTGGTAGACTCTCCTCAGCTCAGAAGTGATGGTCATTTTAAAACAACTAAACAGTTGACCTGGGTGCCTGGTATGCAAATTTTTGTGTGTGTGTAAAATAATAAATGTGTGTGTGTGTGTAAAAGCAATTTGTACCAGCCCAGATGAAAAATTAAGATGGGGTTTATTCCGATCTGTGTAATACCCCATTGACACATATAGTCTGAATCTACAGTTTGGGCTTGAAAATCTGTTGGGATGCTGTCCAGAATACTCAACTTCTGTCACGGCGTCCCCTTCTCCCATAATGATGGCAGGCACTGAGGCAGACATTCATTTAGATTTTTCTTTATTTCTTCAAACAAAACACTCTACAAACCAAAAGGCTTGAGGGTCAAAAACTATTAACAAAAGGAGACAGGGTAAATCAAAACCACGTCAGTCGGACGGTTGACCAGTGGTGTAAACAGAAACACAAACCCCTTAAATAACTCAAACTCAAACTAAACACAGCTGAACCTAATGATCAAACACCCAATAACATTTCAAAATAAAAGCACACAAAACCCAATACAAACTTAAACAAAGGTGGCCTCTAGCGGCCACCCACCATCACAGAACTCAGCCCTGACAGTACCCCCCCCTCCTAAAGCGCACCCACGGAGCGCCCATGGAACACCAAAAGGCAGAGGAGGGGGAGGCGGAGGCAAAGGGAAGCATCCTGGGAGCCCCACCCGGCCGGATTCCACCGGATAACATCCTGGCCGGTGCTCCGCACGGCCATGGCGGTCCAGGTGGAGGTCTCATGGGACGCTCCCCTTTGAGTGTCCCAGTCTTTACCTAGGGAGCTCCCTACCGGGAGCCCCTCACTGTCATCGGGGCAGAGCCCCCTGCCGGTAGCCCCTCATTGTCCTCGGGGAAGGAGTCCCTGGCCGGAAGCTCCTCACTGTCCTGAAGGGCGGATCCCCCTACCGGGAGCCCCTCACTGGCCTCTGCGGCGGAGCCCCCTACCTGGAGCCCCACACTGATCTCTGGTATGGAGCCTCCTCCGGGGAGTCCCTCTGCAGGGAGGTGCCACGCTGCCTGTTCTCCCGGACGGAGCCTCCTCCGGGAAGCCCTTCAGCCTGGAGCCCATCATTGTCCTTCCTGACCGAGGCCCTTATGAGGAGCCTCACAATGTCCTCTATGGTATAGCCCCCTCTCGGGAGCCCCTCTCTGTCCTTGTATTGGGTATAGCCACTTGCCCGGGGCCCCTCTCTGCCCTTAGCAGTGGAGACCCCCCCCCTGGACTCGACCAGAGCTCTGGGAGTGCTCTCAGGAGTGAAGCCCTCACCGTGGCCTCCACTGGAGCTCTGGGAGAGCCCTTCGTTGTTCTTGGGAGCCGAGACCTCTCCGTGGACCCCCCCGAAGCCCTCGGAGACCCCAGGCCCCCCCCCAAAAAAAAATTCAGGGGAAGCCCCCCATCCTCTGTCTCAGTTATGGGCCCCTCTGTGGCTAACTCGGGCCCCTCTACTATCTCCTCTGCGGCTAAACAAACCCCCTCACTAGCTTCTGAAGGCCTCTCTGAAGTGTCACTAAGCCTCTCACTAGCCTCTACCACTACACATAGCCCCTCTCTAGCTTCTACCTGCTTTCCTAAAGCTTTACTAAGCCCCTCTCTAGCCTTTACAGCTACACATAGCTTCTCACTAGCTTCTAAAGGCTAGAGGGCCAGAGTCGAAAACTATTAACAAAAGGAGACAGGGTAAACCAAAACCATGTTAGTCAGACAGCTGACCAGTAATACAAACTTAAACAAGGGTGGCCTCTAGCAGCCACCCACCGTCACAGAACTCAGCCCTGACAACTTCTACTAACTGATTAACAGCAAGTTAAATAATTATATTAAAGTTTATGTATCTTTCTAATGTTCTTTGAAATAGCCTAGCCCCACAATCCCCTGAAACCACATGCCCTTTTACATATGTGTAATTTCTTGCTTCTAGAAACATTGTATTATTATTATTATTATTATTAGTAGTAGTAGTAGTAGTAGTAGTAGTAGTAGTAGTACTATTATTATTATTATTGTTCTTTCTGCACATTTATTTTATCTTTGATGGTAAATGCACACGGACAAGAAGTTGTTTAAACATCACCTTCTGCAGCTTAGCGACTGAGGGACATTTTGTGGCAAGAGAGAGAAAGAGGAGCTAATGGAGGATTTGCGACTGAGAGGACTGTAGAAACATTTCAGAATAGATTCACTCACTGTATTATGAAAGAGTTTAAAGTTTAAACCTCAGTTTGTGTGTGCATGTGTGGCTCTTTCTTTGTTGCTTTCATTTGTGTACATATTACACTCCTATTGATTTGTATTCTTTGATGAACACCCCTGTCTCAGAGAATGGATACCGTGAAGTGGGAATCATTTGATAGCATTAACTGCTGCTTTTATTTTATTTTATTTTATTTATTTATTTGTACTGTAGAAGTAATTAGAATGCTTCATTACACTGGTCTGAAAAATTATAAGTTATAAAATTTAGTGCCTGGTGTAGGTATATTAGGCGCAATGACATTTCTTGGGATTTTACACTCGTTACTGAGTGTCACTGAGCGGTTTGAGAGTGGTCCACCGCCCAAAAATATCCTATAAAAAGTTGTCATGTGGTCAGGTACTACTTCCGATGCCTCTGGCTGCTCCAGTGGTCACCCTAAGTTTCACTCAGAGAATTCCCTTATACTGCCATAGAAAATGTGTGTGTGCAACTAAACACCTGTGTCAGCAATGTGGGCATCTTAAAGTAGCTTAAAGTATTTATTCACTAGAAGGGGTGTCTAGATACTTTTGGGCATGTACAATAGTGCATGTAAGGTGTGATCAGTGGTTCTGGTGCCAATGCTATGAACATTAAACCCCATCAAACAGTGACCTGTGTGGTTTTCTTTATCTTCTGTGTTTCCTGTACAGCGGTGGTGAGCAAGTAAAAAAGCAGTCATCTGCTTTGGCAGTATGAGCTGTTTCAAAACAACAGTCTCACCTGACCCTCCCAAGTTTTTCTACTGTACAGCTTGATATCTGACAGAGGCTGTGCGTTTGCGTAGCATTTCCAGTTTAACTCTTTAAGGCTGATGCAAAAAACATGGTTATTTCTCCCTTGTAATCCACGCTTCTAAATTAGTAATGTGAATACTTAATATTACCATTGAGTTAATTTAATACTTATATAACAAATGTTACCATTTGTGGTTTAAACAAGCACATGCATTTATTTAGAGTATAATGCTGCTTTGGAGTGCTGCTGGACCCTATTAAAAACCAAAATTGCACACAAAATGCCTTGCAAGCCATTCTCCCAATGGCAAAGTTGTAGAATATGAATTTGTATGTAGGATATGTGTTCTTCGCCTGTACAAGCTTCTCCCATGTGGTAGGTGTGTCTTGAATCAGCTACTGGGGTGTATTTACTACTTAACCATCTCGCATGTATGAGATTCCAATGAGTACCTGAATGCAGAATTAGACACTCTTCAGCTGTGTTTTGTCAGTACTGTTATTAAACAAAACAAAATTAAGCATTTACTGAATCATACAGAGCTCTGAATGTGTTTGTGCACTCGTGTGGCAAACAACACAGTGCATTTACTAATAAAGGAATCTTTTTTTACAGCGAAAAATCACAGTAGCACACAGACAGCTTCTGTTCTACTTGCTTAGACATTTTACTATGGTCAATGTGACCATTTATTGCTGACAGAAGCACATGTTTTACATTTTTCTTGTATTTTTTTTCTTATGTTTGTGTGGGTTTATGTGCCAAAATAGTCATTATTTATTTTCATGTTTTACAATCTCTCATTATCCCATTTAGCAAACTATTTTTGTAACTGTTTCTTTGTGTACATACATACATAAACTTATATAGCTTTATATACATTTATAAATTTTTATATATAAATTTAAGTGTCCAACTGAGAGTGGGAACAGTTTAAGCCGCGGCAGGACAACTCTCTGCAGTGCTAGCGGTGCCGTTTCAGATGCCGTGCAGAACGCCGGTAGTGTTACTGTACTTTAACACCAACTTGCAGGTTGTGCAGGTCTCCGTGCTGTTTGTGTGTCTAGAGTGAAGGATTTCCACACGTGTGATGTGTGTCTGTGTTCTCTGCTGCATGTCTCTCTTCTTGTTGTGGTCTCATGTTTAGATTCCACTCTACGTGCCAACAGTACCGCCCCTTTTATGAAGGGACTATAGTAATTGGTTAAACCAAGGAATACGTGTCAGTGTTAGCCAATCAGAGGCAGAGACTGCATTGCGTATACAAGCGAGCGCAGAGAGAGAAAAAAAAACACGACTAGTCAACTTCTCTCAGGGCGCGTCGACTCGTGCCTCTATAGTCGACTAGTCGACTTTTGTGTTAATGCCCTAATTAATATATATATGCCCCGCTGGGGCATTTTCCCATGGCTGCAGTGGCTTCTCACTTGGTGCTTGAGCCGGGCAGTGCCGTGCTAAGTGTCCTGGCTGCCAGCAGCAGAAGCACACCCTTGGTTGGGGACGGCATATTGCTTGAGGAAAAACTCCACATGCGCCAGCCACCATGGTCCACTCTTGACCCTCCCCTTCGGGGACGACAAGGTCATGGTGGTTAGAATGGCCTCGGCACGTTCCACCTCTGTCAATGCCTGCTGCTGCAGCCGCTCGGAGAAATGCGTGCAGCGCCAGCTCTTCTTGCACTGATGGCGCGAAGGTAGGCTCGGCGTGCGCAGTTCTGCAGGTCTTTCCCCATCTCTGTCCAAGCCGCTCTCTTGCCGTCTCTTCCCTCTCTGGCCGGCCGAATCGCTGCCGCAGCTCCGCCACCAGCTGCCCGAAATCCCGGCGTTCGCTGAGCAGTTGGTCGATCAGGACCTGCGACGCTTCGGCTTCCAAAGCCATGGCGAGATGGACCGCGGCCTCACTCGGGTCCCATCCGTTGTGCGACGCTGCCAGCTTGACCTGCGCCAGGTATGGCTCCAACAGCGCCTTTCCGTCGAAGTGCGGCAGCTTGACGGCCCTTCGGGGTCCCGACTGCGTGGGCACCACTTCCCCGCCGTCATCTCTCGCCCGGCCCGCCACAGGAGTACCGCTTCTCCATTCTAGGTGGTGCAGCACTCTCTCTCCATCATCTCTTGCCTGGTCTGCCGCAGGAGTACCATTCTCCTCCTCTGGGCGGCGCGCTGGTCCCCGGACAGCACTCGCACCATCTGGACGTCCGAGGAAGGCAGAATGTTCGATTTCTTCGGCTCACTGTTTGCTGCTCCGATCGATCTCCCTCCTTAGTTGCTCCATCTCACTTCTGACAGCAGTGTTCCCTTTAACACAGTTACACAGCTGCAGTTCAAATATTTCTTTGCAATAATAACATGTTTATGTGCCCAGCCCTAATATATATATAGAACCTAGATTTTACTGTATAATGTGTCGTAGTTTTGAGTGAATGAGTTTTGAGTGAATGTTTTTTTGTCTCTTGCTCACCCTGTAAGTCTGCATCTGTAGATGGTCGCGTCCTAAAGAAAGAATCAAGACCTGCTTGCTCTGGTTTCCTTAATTTCCATATCTGGATTATATAGTCTGGGAATGAGTTTCCCATGAAAGTAGGTCTTAAAACAAGATTAAGGGAACATTATCCAAGTCTCATCAATTTGGATCCCTCATCAAAATGTTCACTTCCACTGGAAAATTCTGTGATCCTTTATCCAACATGACAACATATAATTCACCAGCATGCTGAAGTTAGTTTAAAATAAAATTAATATTATTTTAAAATAAAAATATTGAATTAGCGGACACAGATTTTACCATGTATATTTTACAAAACAATGTTTTAGTTGTCACGAATGGAGGGGGTAGTCACTATACCAGTGTAGCGTGGTGGCAGAACCCAGATGCGGAGTAACCGGTCAAAGCCACCAGGTACATAGCCTTGGAAAAACGATCTACAATGGTCATGATGGTATCCTTCCCACTCAGCTCTGGCAGACCGGTGACAAAATCCAACGCAATGTGCGACCAAGGGTGTTGAGGAACTGGAAGAGACTGGAGACTTCCAGGGATAGGCTGGTTGGTGGATTTGGACCAGGCACACACTGTGCATGCCTGGAAGTCTTTGCCCATGAAGGGCCACCAAAAGACTCTCCTGATGAAGCTGAGGGTCCGACAGACTCCAGGGTGCCAAGCAATGGTTGAACCATGTCCCCACTGATGCACTTTGGATCTCAGGGAAGTGGTAACAAAGAGACACCCAGGCCGGGTGTCTGCCGGAGGAGGTTCCAAGGTGTGTGCCTGGTGAGTCCGTTCCCCCAGCTCTCATCGTAAAGGCGAAATGACAAGTTTAGAAGGGAGGACAGGTGCGGGGTGTGAAAGATGAATGAAAGATGGATATTAAATTGTTCAAAAAACAGTGCCCACTGTGCCTGCCTCTGGTTTATGTGTTTTACCTGTTTACCGCCACCCTGGAGCCAGTGACACCATTCTTCCAGAGCCCACTTTATGGCCAACAGTTACCAGTCCCCGACCCTGTATCGTTGCTGAGCAGGGTTACATTTCCTGGAGAAGAAACTGCAAGGATGCAGTTTCTGGTCTGGACCTCGTTGGGAGAGAACAGCTCCTACACCCACATCAGAGGCGTCTACCTCCACAATGAACAGTTTAGCAGGATCAGGGTGAAGTAGGATGGGACCTGAGGTGAGGAGGAGGCACAAACGGTTGAAAGCTTGAACGGCAGTTGAATTGAGGTGAAATGGAGCTCTTGCAGGTTTGGTAAGGGCGGTAAGAGGTGCTGCAACTGAACTGAAGTCCCGGATGAACCTCCTATAGAAGTTTGCAAAGCCCAGAAAACGTTGGAGCTGCTTCAGCATCTTGGGTTGGGACCAATGACGCACAGCCTCCAGCTTCTGGGGATCCATGGCCACATCTGTAGGGGTTATGACAAAACCCAAGAATGTGGTGGAACGCTGGAGAAAAGCACATTTTTCCAACTTACAGTAAAGTTGGTGGGCCAGCAGCATCTGCAGAACTGCCCTGACGTGCTGGATGTGTTCCTCTTCAGTTCTGGAATAGATAAGTATATTATCCAGATAAACAAATGCCCAGCAGCCCAAATGTCCCTCAGCATGTCGTTAATGAACTGTTGAAATATCGCCAGACTACTGCATAGTCCAAACGGCATGACCAAGGTCTCATAATGGCCAGCAGGGGTGATGAAGGCTGTCTTCCACTCAATTGCCCTCCCTGATGCGCACCAAATTATAGATGCTCCGAAGGTCCAGTTTAGTGAAGACTGAGGCACCAGAGAGGGCGTCCAGGGCGGTATTAGTGAGTGGGAGCCAATGCCTATTCTTCACCGTAATGTGGTTGAGCCCCGATAGCTGACACATGGATATAGGCCCCTGTCTTTTTTCTTGACAAAGAAGAAACCCGAGGCCGCCGTAGATGAAGAGGGCTGGATCCCCTGACACAGCCCCCCGTTGATATAATCCTCCATGGCCCTCTGCTTGCTCATGGAAAGAGAGTATAAGTGGCCACGGGGAGGTATTGCGCCTGGCAAGAGGTAGATGGATAAATCGTACAGCCGATGAGGTGGCAAAGTAGTGGCCTTCTTACAAAACACCTCTGCCAAGGTGATATGGGATGGGAATGGGTCCCCAGGTTGATTTTGGGGGGCTCTGACTCCCCTGAGCACGTCCCAGCCTTCGCCTTGAGGCAAAGTTCATGACAGGTCGGACCCCGCTGTAAAATCCTTTGTTGGGTCCAGGAAATTAGTGGATTGTGATGAAGCAGCCAAGGGAATCCTAACAACAGTGGAGGAGAAGTGAGGGTAGTAACATAGAATTGGATCTGTTTGGTGTGACGGTCGATAGTGAGGGTTAAAGGATGGTTTGATGGATGATATGACTGGTGGCAAGGGTCTGACTGTCGGGCAGCAAAAGCTGCAGAGACATGAAATCATCGATGGACCTGGTGAGAGCCCCCCTACTTACCACTTACCACAAAGAACTCATGAAGAGCTTGTCGCAAGCCAGCCAGATCTCGGTCCAACTGTGCAATCACGGCAGCCTGCTGCATAACAGTTTCACACAGAGCGGCAAACTCTGCTGGATTCACGACTACAGTGTCCATCATTCTGTTACGAATGGAGAGGGCAGTTGCTACACCAGTGTAGCAACACCAGTGTAGAACCCAGACACAGAGTAACGTGAGAGAGTTGGTAGACCACGCACTTTGATATAAAAACATTCTCAGGTAGAGTAGAGATACCCACCAGAATCCGCGTTCTCAAACATACACTAAGGTATGGCTTAGCTGGAGTACTCACTGTTAGAAGATCTGGATGACTGAGGAGTTGAGGGTGTAGACTTAATGACTGAGCAATGGCTACCAGGCTTACTGTGCCTTTTATATCATGTGACGCCCATTTCCGCCGACCCTTGCGTGTCTCGTGACGTGTGCATGACCTTTTGAGCTCTGAAAAGTGGCTCTAATGTCTTGTAAGCATGTCATCTCTGTTGCTGCAAAGTCTTGTTTTCTTGTTGTTTATTTTTATTTTATTTGTACAGATTATGATGAATGGACCAAAATACATGGTATATCCAAACTCTCTTTTTTCCCTCAGATTTTTCCATCTCTTGAAAAGTTACCATTTTGAAAAATGTTTGCTCCAACAGCACTAATATTCTTTCCATCACTCTGCCAAACATAACCTTATGCCTTCTCTTTTTTTTTTGTGAACATGAAAGTATTAAATGGATTTTGCTCTTGTTGTGACCATAGCATGCATCCAGACCTGAAATTCCTGCAGGGTACATTATTAGATAAATTTTACATGCCCCACCACCAATACTTCCATCATAAATCAATCAATTTCAGGCCATAAACACAGATGTTGTGAAATCTGCTGGCTGCTGAAATTATACATTTGGTTTGAAAAAAGCAAGTTTTATTTTCTCTGAAGTGCTTTGTGTAGCAAATGTCTGAGCAAGGTGATGCTCATTATTCATGGCAGTTCAATTACTTTCCCCCTGCCCCCATCCTTTTTTTCACTACTTCTTTGCGTCAGGATTTGTGATGGTGGATTGACTGAGCTCCTCTGCCTCAGTTGTAAGAGCCTTTCTCTGTAAGAGTTTCATTTGCTGTCTTTCTTGATTTTTCTGAAAGCATTAGCATACATTTACAGACCACATTATTAGAAACATCTACTTACATCTATACTTACTTTCACTGGCTGCTTTATGAGCTCTACCTTCCTTAAATTGCCAATATCGCAGGAACAAAACCTTGTTCACTATACGGACAAAAGTACTGGGACACACCTCTTAATTATTGAATTCAGGTGGCCCCTTACTTCCTGTGAAGGGCAGTCTTAATGCTTCAGAATACCAAGACAATGCTTCCAATGCTTCCATGCATCCAACTTCAGGCCCGTAGCCAGCCTAGTGCAAGGAGGGGGTTCTTTTTTTTTTTTTTTTTTAAAGTGGACCTTTTGTATTTTCATACTTATTTTATTGAATAACTTATTGAATCATCTGTAATACATTATAGTCATTGGTCAGTGATCAGTGTGAAATAGAATAAAAAGTAAAGTAAAGCAAAGTAAACAAAGCAT
>JBBIGA010038630.1:0-13503 GCA_037576975.1 Alestes dentex
TTGAATTATTATAAAATGTATGTGCTTGGTTATACACAAAGGCACTTAGATTTTTAATATAATCAATTTATACAAATGTACAGTTTTTCAGCTGATGGGTCATTATACTAGTTTTTTGCATAGATCATGCTAACAATTCTGCTGCTGTACTTCTAACAGAGTTGTACAGATATTTAAAGGGACAATTGAAAGAACCAAAGCAAATGAGGTCTTGAGGTAAGCATGTTTTTAATGTTACCAGTTCAAAGCCAAAAGTTGTTTATGATCGGTTCAGGATATATTTTAAATAAAATCACATTATTTTGTTTTGTGTCCAACAGCACCTTTGTTACACACTACTTTCCTGATGCCCCATCAATTGAAAGCGACCCCCTGGAGTTTCTGTGTTACTTGCTGTCCACTAAGTAAGAATGAAAGTATATTTTGTGTAACTTTTAACCAGTTTGTTCTCTTAACATAGTAAATAAATAGTACTGTAATGTAGCATTACAGTACATGCTGGGTTTACTTTTCCCAGCAATACTGAAAACGTGCAGTTGTTTAAAAAGCAAAGCAACTTGTTATTTGTGACTGGCCCCTTTTACCAGAATCATTCAAAAAGGTCAGTTGTATCTGATTCTGAGATTAAACTTTTTATTTATTCAAAACCATGAATCTACACCTATGAGCTGTGATTTTATGTTGTGTATGAAATAAGAATGCTAATTGCCAATAGAGTGTGTTTCTTTCGTGTTAGTTATGCATTATTACAAAGATAGTAATAATGTGTGTTGTAATTAAAATCAATGATCTCTTTTTCTTTGCATTTAACAGCTCCGTAGAAACATATATTGTGGGTGTTCTTAAGATTGGTGGGAAAGTGGCTGCAGAATATAAAAAAATAGATTTCGATCAAGTATCTGAAAGGTAAGAAACTAATATGCAAAGCACTCTAATAATAACAGCAACAACAACAACAATAATAATATAGTGGTTGCTGTTGTTACATTTTTAATTGTTCACAGGAATTGTATTTCAGTGTATAAAGTTAGTGAAATCAGTGAATCGCAACCTGTCTACCATCATTTCAATTTCAAGCTAAATGTTAGCATCACAGTTTAATTAGATCTGACTGTTGAACAAGAATATCAGTTTTACTTTATGACACCTATTTTTTCTGTAATTATCTATTTTCTCTGTAATCATTGCCTCTGTGTCTTGAAGGATGTGGGACATCTTGCGGGAAGTCAGCAAGAAGTATGATGAAATTGAGCAAACTGAGAGTCAGAAAGAAAAGGATACTTTTCTTTTGCGAGTGAGGTAAGTACCTGTAGTTATGATGTATATCCTTTCTTTGTGAATGAATGTAAGAGACATCTTAGCAGAAAGTGACCTTAGTAGAACCTCATTCAATACCATCTCTGCAAGGGCCATAAGATTATTGACTGAAATATATAAGAATGGAACAATTGTTACATACATTTGATGAGCTTTTTTCACAATCTCTCTTTACAATGTTTCATACCAGCTCTAATGTGCATTGATTTTTCATCTCTGTGACATCTTATTAGCGTTGGTAGTTGTTGAATATTTGACAAAAAGAAACCAATGATTTGACAGCTTTGGGAATTGGCTTTATATTGTTACATAAATCTTTTTGTCTCAGTCTGTGATGTAAAGACCATCACCTTTTATCATATGGTGTGTAAACATAGCAGAGATGTAACAAACTCATCATCTGTAACATACACTAATTCTGTCTAAAAGTAAACAGTTAAGACAAATTTATAATTTTTTTAACATTTCAAACTCTCTTTTGGTATTGAAATGTGGCTGCCATTATTTACTTAATAGGCACAATGGTTATGTAGTAGCCATAATAAGACCAACTAAATGGTTGTGGCTGTCTGGGGCTTCACCCTTCCAGCTGAAAATAAATGTGTTTCGGCACAGCAGGTCAAATGGCTATTTTTAAAATATTTGATGTAGCATGTCATTATTTTTTACCTTTTGTTTATTGTTTATTGTAAAAAATCACATACTTTACTGATGAATAATTTTTATAAGACTGAAAATCTCAAGGCAATACATATTTATTTCAATCAAATAAGACCCCATTTTAACCAGAATCAGTTTTATCTTCTATCTGTTTATTGATTATAGAGTCTGCTTGCAATACATTAATAAATAATAAAAAAATAAACAAGTTAAACACAGACGAGAAGACGTAGAGGCTCTGTCTAAATGTTAGCTCTACTATCAGGAGATCACGAGTTCAATGTTCATCGGCTGACGATGGGAACACAACAATGAAATGCTCTCCTCTACTATTTAAAATGAAACGTACATGGATCACTAATTCAACCACAAAGAAGTTTTCTTTCTAACTAGAGGATATAGTTTGCTTGCAAACAAAAAAGAGTTAAACACATGCCAGAAATGAAGACACAGGGCCTTTGTTTAAGAATTGGCTCTATTATCAGGAGATCAAGTTTGACCCCTGGTGAGGCCACAGCCATCAGTGGTAGGAAGTTCAGTAGCAGCACAAATGGTTTTGGTCCCTCTTGTTGAGTAGGATGGTTCTTCCCACCAGTCTTCAGTGTATCACAAGCCCAGGCATTCATTAGCTGACATAACATAATTAGCATTTATTGTTCTCCTGTAAGTATGTTGAGCTGCTTAGTGACCTTGTTCTCACAGCAGTTCAAAAAGATGTAGTGGCACTTCATATGAAAAGGAGGAATTGTGCGCTAGCCTTTACTTTAGAAGTTTTGGTGTTATCATGTGGTTGGGTCCTAATTAGTTAGTGGAATTGGACATAAGAAAATTGGGGCAAAAAAGAGGCAAGTTAGACACAAATAAGATTTTACTTGAATTGCATTTACAATGCTGTGGGTTTCACTGGTGGGTGTACTGAAGAAAAAAACTACAAAGTGAAACTAAGAATAATATTTCTTTTTGTGCTTTCCACAGTGTCACCTCCAGAGTATTCCTTTTTTACTGGGATAGATTTTTGAACACTACAGATACTCCTTTATTAGAAAAAAAGTTTGAAGTCATTGTAAGGTGAGTCATGCATTCAAATGATATTTTGAGGGTGAATAGACAATGTCTTTCATTGTTTGTTATGGTGTGTTTGTTATGGTGTCACAAGGCTGTGATCCAGTGGAGGAATCATATACATCTATAACAGCACAGATCTTGATAATTGAACTGTGTTGTTTACATGAATGTATTGTATTTATTACAGAATCACTGGTGTATTTATAAACTTAGTATTAGTATCTGAAACTTAGTATCTGAAACCTGCATGTACATTTACTTATGAAAGTCAAGAGTACATATTCTATTTCAGTGAGCTCCAAATGTTTGTACACACACACACACACACATAGCTGTATTCTGTATATTATGAACAGAACACAGCTAAATGCTGGACTAGTAATATGTCTTCAGTTTGAGAAGAACATGGCAAGAACTTTCAGTAGCTGAAAGAAACATTTTTATCACTGGCTATACTGTGATAAGATGTGGTTGCGGATTTTTTAGCACCTGACACCTGCTGTAATTGCTGAACAACAATATTATTTTACTCACAGACAGTTGGAGGAGCAAAATTTTCTGCAAACACTATATGAAGTGCTAACACCCATAATGGAATGGGAAACAGTAAAGGATGCTTGGAGGTAAATAATTGTTAATAATGATATAATGGTAAAATATGCTTTTCCTGATACATGTGCTACACATTGAATTATTGAACATTTACTTTGTGACATACAAATAGTTAACAATTATTTTGAATTATGGAAACCAAAGTAGTCATAGCCTGTTAATAATTTTGAATTCTTTGACATCATATAAGCCATTTATTTGCAAACATGATTAATTTATTTGTAAAGTTATTTATTGTCTTACTCTGTTGTGAAATGACAACATTCTTCTTTAATAATTTATTGGACTTATTCTAGTGTTTTATATGTATATGTAAATTCTTATTGATTTATTTATTACTTTAGGCTTCACTCGGATTTTGCCGAAGAATTTTACTTAATTGGCCTTGGAGTGATAAGAAATATCTACTACTTCACTGACGAAGAGAGGTGCTCCAGGACTGTCAGGTACAACTGGTTTATTATTACATTTAAAGATAGAATATGGATTTGGATTTGGATTTGAAATGACACGTGAGTGTGGTAGACTGTATATATAGTCATTACTGAATGCTGAATACACTGTCCAAAGTGTAATACATTCTATTAAATAAAAAAATACATTAATAATAAATTTACAATATGTTTAGAGAACATACTGATATGGCCATTTCTTCATGTAATTCTTCTGTAATTTGTTTAAAGAGAAATATGAAAAGTATTCCTTTGAATGTACCACTAACAAATCCTTGCAGATTTTATAAAGCGAGTAACTATAAGGGATGGGAATTGGGACTGCCTCATTTAATTTCCTGCCCCTTCTTATTTTAATCTAGTCTTTGGGCTAAATTGCATTGTAGGTGTGAGGTTGTAATAACTTGTAATAATCCAATAAAAATCCAACACTTACTCTAAACATAACCACTTATTTTTTCCTTAACAATTCACAGGTCTGTGGGCATGAGTGCAGTTGTTCACTCTTACCCCATTTATGAAAATCTATCAGAAATGGGTGTATTTTCTGAGATGAAAAGACTGTATTTAAGAGTTGTAGATGTAGCAATTGTCCTGGCAGGCACTGAAGAGATTCAGTCTTTTGGGTAAGTACTAATAGTATATTGAAGGCTAGTATTGTGTTTGAGTGCTCCCCAATGTCCCTAGTGTACTTTTTTCTAAAGACCCACTCTGTTGATATTTTTCTTGTGTTGTTTATACGTTGATACATCATTTGCCGTTCCTGCTGACTTCATAGAGAGACATTTTATGGGAAATGGAAACCATTTGTTGAAGAACTCAATGCACTTGTAAAAGAAGAGAGACACAAACCACACATTCTTCTTCCACAAGTCCGGGCCATTGCACGAATGTTTCTTCAGAAATTTGTGGCTGTCAGTGCTAATATTGATGATGACAGAGTAAGAGACCAGTTAACGTAAGTGCTATGCTAACACTACCACATAATTTCAGATAACAATTCACTGACATGTTGCCATCATTCCACGGCTCTCAATTAATGTAAACAGTGATGGTATGTGGTGTTTTATTTCACCGCTTGTCTAACAACAAAACCTGGGAAAACTACTTTTTATGCAACACTGACCGCTGTGGTACGCTGCTGCTGGCAGTGGCAGAACTTTCCGTAGCTGCTCCATTAAAAAAACATGGAATGCTAAGTATGCCATCATCTGTCTGTAGTTGTAATGCACACACAGCATAACATATTTGCATTCTGACAGCTCATGCTTATGCAAGAAGTGCCCACATGCTTATACCAGACAAGAAGTGCCCACTGATTGCAAACAAGAAGTGACTACTGTGGAGCTTCAGCTCTTGTATGAACTGATGGATCCCTTTTTGCTGTTGCACTTATTTCAAGTAGAGTTGACAGTTACTCATTGTCTGTTTTTGTGAAAAATGATACTTTTGTCATGGTTATTAGTCAATTAGTTCTTCATCTTCCCACATTTACAGTGTTACTGCTTCTACTGGTGCTTTTCCTTTGTGACAGTACAGCATGGCGACATGTATATAACAGATCAATTATGATCATGCACACAAAACGGAAAAATATTAAACAAAGGACAAATTTTACTTGCCCATTTCATTGCCATTATTAACTAAAGCCACAGCAATCCTTAATTTGTATTTTCTTTGTTAAGGTAATCTTTCTCCTGTTGGCACACAAAGAATTATCCATGTATAACATTCCAGTGTCCAATAAATGAACAATGTATTTTGCTAACTTTATCCCGTTCCACGCATACTGGCTGGTCCTATGTGGGCAAACTCGTAACAAGGCTGATGCCACCTGTCCCTCCTGCATTCATTATCAGGGCACCTTCTTTAAAACACTGCCACATTAAACTATCTGTATCCTTAAAAATGTTTTCAGTGAGAAATGAACACGGCAGGGTAATCTAAAATTTACAACTTGCATACGTAAAGCTTGTGTTACTAATTTTTCCCCGCTCGCACTGTTGTGTTTGGTTTAGCATGAGCTGGATAGCAGGCTGGAAGCCTTGGACAGAGATGTGATTATTTAGAATAACAGAACAGTTTTAAAATGGGTCTGAGCATTTGTTTTTCACTGAGATCTTGCTAATGTGTAATTATAAGTTTCAATTTTGGTATCATGTGACGGCCACCTCATCCCCACCACGTAGATCCTGGTCCCCGTCTCCTGAGTATTAGTTCTTTTCTTTCTTTCTTCCCTCCTGTACTCCCTGTCTCCCTTTGTTGTCTCTCCGTCCCCATACTTGTGTCCAGTTTACGTTGGTTCCCTTGTCCCCTACCTAGTGTGCCTGTTCCGTTTGTATCGCGTCCCGTCTATTAGTTTCACCTGTCCCTTGTTTCCCATTAGTTCACCTGTGTCTCGTTTTCTCCCCCTATTTAAAGCCCCAGCCGATCCCAGTTCCCTTGAGTCTGTATTTGTCTTCTTTTGTCTTTCCACGTTCCCTGCTTGTCTTATTCTCGTGCCTGTTTCCTGTTCTGGTTGTTCCTTGCCTGTTAATGTTTCTGTCTCCCTGTCTTGTCTTTCAGGCCCGTGTTCCTCCCGTTCTGACCTGAGGTGGTGCACGCTCTTGCACCCTCTGCCTGTATCCACGTTTCCCGGCCGTGTGAGCTTTTGTTAAACTCAAGCCGGAGTCCTGGTTTTGTTTTTGTTGTTCGTTTGAGGAGCACGGGTCTTGAGGTTCTATGTGATTGCCCTGTTTTAGTTTATGTCCTGTTCTGTGTTTTTGGTTAGAGCCGGGGCTTGTATTTCTTTCTGTTTGTTTCTGTGTGTTCTGTTTTTGGATTATTATTAAACCCTATATAAACTGCTTTGTGCGTCCTCCCCTTCCCTTTCTCACGCAGATCACTCTGAAACATACAATCTTTGGTTCAAATGAAACAACCTCAGCACTGAGTTTGAAATGAGTTTGAAAAAAGACTGATTGTTTCATGTGCTTGTAAGTATATAGTATTAGCACAGTACGTGAGTGTTGTAGTATTCATTACATTATCATGTCTCCATCATGTGTATCTACTAGGAAGTGGTCTAAATTTAAATCCACCTGTGTTAAAAAAATACTGGACCATGGAGTATGTACTGAGGATCAACTGTATAAAGCTCAAAGGTATGTTTTCAAAATAAACCCTATATTTACTCTTATATAAAAACACATGTGATTGATACATTCTCTTTATCTTAATGCAATTTTGGGGCATACCATTGAGATAACAGTAACAGTTTATTACCATTTACTCTAGCAACTTGCATTTCATTTTGGGGGGGGCTTCACTTCTCGTCTGTCCAAAGATGTGCAATTTTCTTCTTTTCTTGTTTTACAGACTCTTTGTGGAGGAGATATTATTGTTCCAAGGCCAATCGCAGACACAAGGAATAAATCAAAAAAGAGTTGAGGATTTCCTTAAGTGAGACTTTTTTATTCTTCTTATGTAAAAATGCAATGTTTGTAAAAATGCAAAGTTATGCTAATAGTATATGAGGCATATTTTAAAAGCAATGAGTTACTTTTTGGAATGAAAACAGTTGAACCATGCATAAAAGAAGCACGCTATTAATTACTATGATGGGTTTTTTTTCAGGGCTCTAGACAAAGTGCTGTTGGTGGTACTTAACTTCTTATATACACCACTGTATCAGGCTTGGAACAACATAGCTGTCTGACCCATCAAACATGATTAGGCAATTTTCTTTAATTATTCAAAAAATGTATATTATGTAATAATACATGCTGCAATGTATATGCATGCAAAACTTCACTGAATAAAAATGACTTATTTGAAAGACAAGTCTAATTTTTTATTAAAATTGGATTTAAAATGTCATTTTTTAAACAAACATTATTGTGCAAACGTCATATGCACACATGAATAAGCACAAGTTCTTACTGTTCTGCCACTAAAGACACAAGTAAAGACACAAGATCAAATACAAATGAATGTAAGTAAAACATAATAAGAATGCCTTGTTTTAAGTAAAGTTATTCTTATCTTGGTTAAAGGAGCACAGTATTGGTTCCTGACTTCTCTATAAAGGTCAGTCATTTATTTGCAAGAATTTGTAGAATTCCACTAGTCAACTAGTTACTGGATGGTAACTCTAAATACTGGGCTTCCTCAAGGTTGAAGTTACAATGTATTGTTTATTTGTTTAGAATGGTAGTACAGGGGACAGAAAAACATTTTAAAACCAGTGTAAAAAATACATAACTAAAAATGTCAAATTTAACTACCACTGTGTAGAATTAACTCATAACATTTAAATTGTAGATATAGACAGCAGTCATAGAGCTTTGGTATGAAAAGAACATATTTTGCAGCTTTATTCCTTAAAAAAGATTTATGTTTGTCATGTCTGCCTACAGAGAACACACTTGCAGATGGCTGTTCAGAGCGATATGATTTCTTTTTAATCAAAATCAGGTCAGGAACACAAGCTTCAAAATCACTTCTTTAAACACACTGGAACTGAAAACTATAAACGAGGTCCCCTCTTGTCGACCCCGGGGACGAGGAGCTGGTCTCTCCGGACATCTTTGATGGAATTCATCAATTAGTTCACAACTTAGGACATCTTTTACCGATACCCAGCTCCTCTCCTCCGGACCATATCCCTCCCAGGTACTGCAGGGCTCCCCTACGTCTCTGAGAGTCCAGAAGTCGCCTGACATGATAAGCCGGGGCCCCCTCCACCTCGGTCGCTGCAGGAAGCGTGGGAGCCGCCTCCCCCTCATCCAGCGAACCTGTCACCGCGGGTTTCAACAGGGAAACATGAAATACAGGATGGATCCGCATATGCGAGGGTAATTTCAATTCATACATTATGGGGTTTATTTGTTTGGTGATAAGGAAGGGACCCAGGTACCTGGGCGATAACTTACGGGAAGGAAGCTTCAGTTTGAGATCCCGGGAAGAGAGCCAGACTCTGTCCCCTGCCTGAAAACTGGGCGCCTCCCTCCACCGTCGATCCGCGAAACACTTAAACCGCCTCACCGCTCTACTGAAGGAACCTAACCCCCTTCAAGAATCTGTCCATGACCACCAGAACTACCGTGTACCCTTTTGATACCGGAGATCCGTGACAAAGTCCACTGCAATGTGCGACCACGGTCTCTGCGGTACAGGCAGGGGCATCTATTTCCCAGCAGGAAGCTGCCTGGTGACTTTAGACACAGCACACACGGAGTAGGACTTCACGGCCCTCTCCGTGTCCGCTCGTAAAGACGGCCACCAGTATCTTTGGTTTAGAACCTCGACAGTTCGGCGAATGCCTGGGTGCCCTGTAGCTGGCATGCTATGTGCCCACTTTATTACTTTGTCCCATAGCGTAGCGGGTACAAAAATCCTCCCCGGAGGACATCCTCGAGGGGCTGGTTTTCGTGTGTTTATCTTTTCAATCTCGGTATCTATCTCCCATCGAATAGGAGCCAAGATCAAAGCTGACGGAACAATAGGTTCCTGTGTTGCTGGCGCCTCTGGTGTAGGGAAGCGGCGGGATAACGCATCTGCTTTCCCATTTTTCGATCCAGGGCGGTATGTGAGGTTATAATCAAAACAGGCAAAGAATAGGGCCCACCGAACTTGTCTTGGGCATAAACGCTTCGCCTGTCTGATATATTCTAAGTTCTTGTGATCTGTGAAGACAGTGAAAGGGTGTCGGGCCCCCTCCAGCCAATGACGCCACTCTCCTAACGCCTCCTTGACCGCCAGCAGTTCATGGTTGGCGATGTCATAGTTTCTTTCTGTGTCAGTCAGCTTTCAAGAAAAAAAACGCACACCAGTATAGCTTACGTGGAGTGTAGTAATACTGTGACAGCACCGCTCCTAAGCCGACTTCAGAAGCATCAACCTCTACCACGAAAGGTTTAGCGGGGTCTGGGAGTTTTAGAACGGGTACGGTAGTAAAACGCCTCTTTAGTTCTTGGAAAGCTGCCCTGGTGGCAGGTGTTATCCGGAGGAGCTTTGGTTTTCCCTTTAACAAGCCAGTGAGCAGTGCTGCCACAGTACTGAACCCCCGAATAAATCTCCTATAAAAGCTGGCAAATCCAAGGAATCTTTGGAGTTCTTTAACGGTGGTTGGTTCAGGCCATTCAGTGACTGCTCGCACCTTTTTTCCGCTCCATTACCACCCCCCCGGGACCGATACGGTAGCCTAGAAAGGAGATCTCCGAAACGTGGAACTCGCACTTCTCGGCTTTGACGTATAACTCATGTTTGAGCAGGCGATGAAGGACTGCATGCACATGAGCCACGTGTTCCTTGAAGTTTTTTGAATAGATTAGAATGTCGTCTAAATAGAAGATGACAAACCTTTGCAGAAAATCTCGGAACACATCGTTCATAAAGGCTTGGAAGCAGGATGGAGCGTTAGCTAAACCGTAAGGAACTACTAAATAATGGTAGTGGCTGCTCGTTGTGCTCAACGCGGTCTTCCATTCATCGCCTGCCCTAATTCGCACGAGATTGTATGTGCTCCACAGGTCGAGCTTGGTAAACACGCTCGCCCTTCGGAGCTGTTCAATCGCTGGGGGGATGAGAGGAAGAGGGTGTGGATATTTTAAGGTCACTGCGTTAAGTCCCCTATAGTCGATACAAGGTCTCAGCCCTCCGTCCTTCTTTGTGATAAAGAAAAAGCTGACTGACGCAGGTGACCGGGATCACACTATATACCCCTGCCGGAGCGCCTCGGAGATGTACTCCTCCATAGCTTTCATTTCTTTCTCCGAAAGTGGGTACACTCTTGAGCGCGGTGGTTCTTTCCCTGGCAGGAGGTCTATAGCGCAATCCCAGGGTTGATGCGGAGGAAGGCATGCGGCTCTCGACGCACTGAACACCCGTGCGAGACTGAGATACTGCGAAGGGATCTGAACTAGAGTTTGAGCTAGTGGGCTCTCTATTGAGGTGGTGCCTAGAATAGTTGCCTCTCGATGTCTAACACACCAGGGTCCCCAGTTCAGAATCTTCGCCTTATCCCAGTCTACCACGGGGTTATGTTGTTTTAACCAAGGCAACACTAGTATCAGGAGGGGCTTCGGCTGCTCCAATACATAGAACTTAATGTCCTCGACATGCCCTGGTTCTATGTGGAGCTTAACAGGCCGAGTCTCACAGGTCACCGACCGTCCTGATACTAGGTGCCCGTCGATAGCCCGCACGGGGATAGAGTCTGACAACTTCTCCAATTGCTCTGTCTCCCCAATTCCATTGCTTCTGGTGGGTTGGTTTCTGGCGCCGTTGTTTCCGGTGGAAGATTCCCTCTGCCTAGCCGGGAGGCTCTGCCTGTGGTGGGAAGACTCCTTGCCTTCTTGTGCTGGTCAAGACGAATTGCCATATGGATCCATTGATCCAGAGACATGCCTTCGTCTCTGCACGCCAACTCCAATTGCATGTCAGGATTCAGCACGTTTCTGAAGACAGCCATCAATGCGGGCTCATTCCAGCCACTTTCTGCCGCGAGAATCCTGAAAATTACTGAGTATTCGGCCACAGAAGTGGTCCCCTGTTTCAACAGGAGGCGTGCGCTACTCGAACACCCGTGATCAGGAAAATCGAATGCAGCGTGGAATTTCCTTCGGAATTCCTGATAATCTGGTGTTTCCCCCTCCTCAGCAGCCCAGACTGCCGTAGCCCAGTCCAGCGCCCTCCCAGTCAGGCGCTAGGTCAAAAAGGATACCCTCTGGGCCTCGGTAATTTCTGGGTATGCAGAAAAGTATAAATCACACGCTAAAAGGAAGCTTGTGCAGACTGCAGGATCCCTCCCATAGCGCTCTGGTAAGGTGGCATGGCGGGCTATCTTAGCTGAGGCTGCAGTCACCAGCTGTCCTACTACCTGAGTGAGTTGTCTCAACTGGGTCTGGTGATTTGCTAGGGTCTGTAAGGGGTCTTGCTCCTGGGGTAAGGGCATGGCTGCAGCATCCATCATGTAGGCGGCGTGGTCTTCTGTCATGTTTGCCTACAGAGAACACACTTGCAGATGGCTGTTCAGAGCGATGTTTTCTTTCTAATCAAAATCAGGTCAGGAACACAAGCTTTAAAATCACTTCTTTAAACACACTGAAAACTGAAAACTATAAACGAGGTCCCCTCTAGTCCTGGGCTCCGTCTCTCTTGGCTTCTTCCTGTTGTAGATTCACCTTTCGTTCATGCCTGCAAACACAGCATGAAAGTCAGTCATTGATACGGTTTCTCAAAAGCACAGAGGCCCGAGCTCAGCCCTCTCACAGCCACCCCTTCTCTCTCCTACTTTCCTTCTCTGACCGTCTGCACATAAACCCTGCTCAAATCTTTCAGGGTAAGTTGTTTGGAGACCACGCACAGATTCTGAGGTTCAGCCGGTTTATAACTACCTGTACTCATTCACTCAACCAATCATACGACACTTTACATTCAAGACACATGCTTGCTTAACGTACAGACAGGTGGACACTTCGTTGGTTACTTAGCAACCCAATACGGAGCTCCCAGAGCCCTATGACTGACACCTGGGTCTGCTAAGTATCCAACAACCACTCATACCACACATTCCTAACATACCTAGCCCAGAGCCGTATTCCCCCAATAAACTGGCGAGAAACTTCGCTGGATGCATGGCCGAGCGGGCACAGACCTGACAAATCAGGAGATTTTTAACAGCAGTGTTCCCTTTAACATGGTTACAGTTCAAATATTTATGTAAATCTCAACTTAAACATTAATGTAATCAAATCTAATATAAAACCAAAGCTATTTGCCGCTACAGGGAGTTCACGTTTTATCTAGTTTATTATAGAAAGTAGCAGGGGCGTCAGAAGCATTTTTAATGTGAGGGGGACGCATCGGTCTACGCGTGGGGGCGGGGTATGGACGTGGGGCGGGGTTTGGTTGGGGGCGGGGTTGCTGCGTGCGTTCAAAGTCTCTTCCTTTTAGGGGGTGTGGGTGTTTGGAACCACCTATTGAATCTTGAATCTTTCGCGAAAGAATCCGCTCCACTTAATTGAAAGAATAATACACACACCACTGGAAATCCACTCGGGTTTCCTCCAGCTCACCGCATGAAAGTGAAGTGAACCACAGGCTGCTCGGATTTCCAGTGGTGTGTTTGTTCTTCTAGCGATTAAGTGAAGTGGATTCTTTCGCAGAAGAGTCAAGATTCAACAGTGATAGGTAAACTAATTTATGTTAAATGTGGGGGTGGGTCCAAACGAATAATTATGAAATGTGAGGGGGACACGTCCCTCTCTGATTGAATGGCGACGACGACCATGGAAAGTAGCATGAGCTCTGACTGCTGTGTGTGTGTGTGTGTTTCTGTATGTGTGCGTGTACGTGTGTGTGTGTGTGTGTGTGTGTGTGTGTGTGTGTGTGTGTGTGTTTGTGTGTGTGTGTG